>JARQSW010000315.1:690572-830493 GCA_030142375.1 Calameuta pallipes
TCTCTCTCTCTCTCTCTCTCTCTCTCTCTCTCTCTCTCTCTCTCTCTCTCTCTCTCTCTCGCTCTCGCTCTCGCTCTCTTCCTCTCTTTAAAACAGTCCTTTGAATCGAGAGACGATTTTCATTCCTCCACTCTCTATAGCACATGGCGGTGGCACCCTTCTCGGTTGTTCGACAGTTACTTTTTTTTTAATGTCACCCCAGTGCATCTAGAGGTAAACGTAGTAATTATAAGAAAAACGTAGATCATGAGATGCGGTTTTTTTCGTGGTGCGATAATGAACGCTGGTAATAGGAGTGATAAGGAAATATGAGAATAAATAAGTAAGGAAAGTTTTCGAGGGAGACTATTAAAAAAAAAAGGGTTAGCAAGGACATAAATAAAGGTGAAAATACAACACGCGGTACCACAAGTGCGAAGCCAGGCTGATATCAGACGGCTGTGATTCCCCAACATCGGGGGATGAATTATTGAGTCGGGATAGAAGCAATGTGTCTGCGAGTTATCTGACGCGTCCGCCCCTTTCCACCGTCGTATCACGGTACCGTTATCTCGTATCAGCGGAGAATCGAACGTCGTTCCAAGTTTCTACAGCCTTTATCGAACTACGTATATAGTCATTCGCGCCGGCATTGCCAACACGTCGAACGAGCACGAACTTCATATTACCGTAAGTTCGCACGCTTTTCCACCGATCGGAATGGTTTAAACTTTTCCAGTGCATTTTAAGATATAAAGTCCCACGTAATATACGCTTGATGAGAATCAAAAGTCCCGCGTGATCTACGATAGCTGTACTTGCTTGAGTGAGACGTAAGGAAGGCATCTGTAGTAGTTAGATAAATCCACTTGATGGATGCGTCAAAATTGTTGCTCGGTCGCGTCAGTAGTTTCTATACGTACCTGTAACAGAAAATAAAGGAGAACGTTAAATCCCTATAGACAACACTGAAGGGTTCGGAGTACTTGAAGTTCCATGGTGAAAACTTTAACGACTGTATAAGAACACGCAGGAGTGAAGTCCCGTCGCCTGGTGGAATGTTAATTCGCTTCCTGTTACCTTGACGCTAAACGGTCCTAAAAACGTAGCCGTGAATAAAAATACGTAGACACGTTTTGGTATCGTCACGTTCAAGGTTCCCTGTCTCTAATAGGACAGTCGATGAAGTCCCTGTGAAGTGGAGAGTGTATGTATAAAGGAGAGACTCGTTCCTTTTCACGAAGACGAAGAAGAAGATGAAGAAGAAGGAGAAGAGGCAAAAGGAGAAGAATCGTTTGAGACTTTTGGAGACATTGACTCGACGGCAATGAGTCTTGAATAGTTTTATGGCTCGTAGACCTCGTAATGTTCTCTCTGGTTCGTTCAACACTCTATTCTTCCTTCTCGCTTCCTCGCCAACTCTCGGCCCCTCCTCTTTGGTCTTCCCTCTTCCTTTCGACTCGTTCTCTGGTAAACCAGCTTCCCTCCTGGTATACCAATTTATCCTGTAGCGTTGCGTCGGAGCTTCCTTCTCGCTCGTCGTCTCGGTCATTTCTCATTCTCCGTCTCACGGCTTTCGGGATAAAGAGAGAGAGAGAGAGAGAGAGAGGGAGAGCGCATCGCCTCGTTGCACAAATCCATGATAACAAAACTCGCCACTATCTACGTGGAATTTCGCCTCTCCCCTCTCCCCCTTCCCGATTACTGTAATATACTAACCCCATAACCGTGACCACGTCAAATCGAGTGTTTTGCATACGCTCGATTCTCACCCCGTTAATCTCGAATTCGGTATCAGGATATTTTACGAAAAACTTTCCGTTCGATGATTAATCGATAAGGGATGCGAGCAGTCATCATTCGATTTAGGTATACACCGCTTGGAATTAATGTGTGATTATAAGATTTATTATCCGTATCATTCACGTAAGAGATAAGGCGTTCGGGATTCGATCGATTAGAAATAAGATAAAGCGAACGCCCGAGCCGCCAATAGAAGTTTCGCAGACGTAATTCTCAAAGAACCTAATCCCACGAATTTTTGACGGGTCGATAAAGAAAAGGGTCTGGCTAAAGTTATTTAACTTAATGCCATTGAGCAAACTAGCTCGCACGTATCGACAGTGCTCGAGCCTCTGACTGAAAGTTTCCAAATACTTTTTCAAAGTACCGGTGGGGAATTCAATCGAGCTTATTGGTAACTCTTTGCAAACCGAGACAAGACCGGGGCGAACGAAGCAAGAAAAGAAAGAGAAACGCAGAACGACAGAGAGAAGGAGTCCGATACAATTGGAAGACGGGCCCACCCTGTAGACGGTACAGAAGGAATTATCGTACCTCGAAAGGAAGACGCGTTCTCGCGTTTATAAACACTGCCTTAAGACTGGTTGAATAAATTGTACAGTAGACCACATGAAAGATGGCCCTTTGCGGAGCATCATATGTTTCACGTCATCGGGCTCTGGTGCGAGAGAGCGAGAGGACTGTAGAGAGAAAAAAAGTGTGTCCGAGAATGAAGAAAAGACGCGATACAGTTATAGCAAACGGGCGAGAGAAGGGAAGGGGAGAGAAAATAAAAGAAAAATCAAGAAAAGAAGCAACGTTGTAGTATGGCAACGGGCGAAAAACATTCCGGGGTTCTTACCCCCTTTGCAAGATCGATCACCTGACCGCGAGAGGGACGAAACCGATTTACGTTACGTTACCCTCTAAATATTCATTCCGGATCGTGCGAAGTGCCGCTAATTAAAATTCATGAACGTGTCGCAAGAGAGCCGAGGCTCTCGGCATCAACGACCGAGACCACCGCCAGCGTGTTACGACTCTGACGTTCTCTTGGGCCCACCCTGTAGACGGTTATGTCCACACGAAACTAACTCCCACGAGAACCACGTGTATAAAGTTTCGGTATCGGCAATCTTGCTTTTCTAATCGACAGAGAAACACACTTTTACAGAAACAGCTAACCATCGTTAGTACACTAACGTCGCCATTAACTTGTCGGACAGACTGGTTACATACGTTCCCTACCTACTTTGCTTTTACAACCCTCCTATAGCGCACCAGTCGACCCTGGTATATGACCCTCCTTGTCACTTGAGAAATCGAACTTCGAGATACGTTCGACAAATTTATTCGTAAGATCCTCGAGCGTCTATTCCCTCTATTCTCACAACCCTTGAAGCATCCGACAATAATCGATTATGACCTTTGACACATGGCACAACGGGGTGAAATACATACAGCCAGTGCCGGATTTCCTTTCATGATGTTCACGAACTATCCTATATACGTATACATACCATGTCTATTAGAATGGGTGAAATTATCCGCAGGGGTAGTTCTATTACGGTACACTTATTTGTGTCGTGGAACGGTGCCGCGTCATACGTTGGAATTTTCACAGAGCGGATTTGCCCGTCTTCGTAAATAGAGCCACGCGGAGGTAACGTTAATTCAGGGGTGAAACTGTTCTTTCGAAAGTTCTTTAATACGACGTGCTAAAAATGCCCTCGGTTCGACTTCATTATTAGACTTGAAACTCGAGTAGTCTAGCGAGCGGCGGCTATTAGTCTGTTAAGGACAGCGGACAGAGCGAGGATCAAGATAGACCTTGGGACGGGAGGCTAGAGACATAAAAGGACAGGAGAGATTGAGATTAGGTTCGTTCGAGACTACGCAGCACTGGATTGGTTAATGAAAACAAAAGATATTTCATGATGTCTCGTCTAAATCTGGCTACCGGACTAATCCGCTCGACTTAAACGATTTGAAAACCCGGAAAACCAAAGCAGAGATTCCGCTTGTTTATTTCGTAGGGTTTAAGCGAGCAAGAGAGGAGCTAATTGGGACGGATAATAAAGACATAAATATCCTGGTACGTAACATCTGTTGGCTTACTGTGCTCCCATTTAGCGGGTGTTGATATATATATAATATGCCCTAGCTACATCTTTTTAATGAATTGATTGTTAAGATTGTCGAAAGAAAATATTTTTCATATACAATCACCATGGAAACCATGAGATTACGAACGATAGCGTTTGTATAATAATTATGGCCTAACCGAACGTCCACACTATACGCAATAACCCGAGACCTTCATACGTTCAACGAGACTTTAGATACTTTGTAAAAAAAGGCAAATAGGCCTTTCAAGTGGGATAAATTCGTGAACGTTAAACGGCCATTAATCCTGGAATATTCCCAAGGGAATAATGGCCTTTCTGGATTATAAAATCCTCGACGGGGTCGATGGGCATACACCCCACACACAGCCAGATACGTTACACGATTCTCGATTGTTCATTAATACACAAGTGGCAGGGAAGGGATGGGCGTATAGGGTCAGATGTCACTGAATTTCCTCCATCGCCCTCATACGCGATACACATACGCGTAAGCCTTAATGAAAATAAATCGATTATCAATAATAGCAAATATCAACATCATTCATGAATTACAGGTAAATGCCCATATCGAATTGGCAATGTAAATAGCAAATTTCAATATAACGTTTGCATATTCTTAATTAAAACGCAATTTTCTGATGAGCCACATTTCCACGACCAGATAGCAGAACACGCTATCCAGCTTGTCAAATATAAAACGTTACCCTCGTATATTTTACCCACTCGCAGCACGCGAGCTCGATGGCCACTTAGAAATTGTCCAATAAATATCTCCTACCCTTACGCTGATTAACCTAAAATTTCATTCGTAATCCTTCAACGAAATTTTCACCTATTTTACCCCGCTAAGACGTGTGCCTAGGTAGATGCCTAGCTATACGTATAAAATATATCCATATATAAAAACTCGAAGAAAAATTTGCTCATTTTCAATTTCTCAATGCAATACAATAAATGATGTATGCCTTCAAATTTTCCAGCAGGCTGCGGTCATCGATTGACGTTTACGACACTTCATATTGATCTCTTCCTCCTAAGCGAAATTTTTCCTCCGACTCCCGGTACGCGGCAACATCGAAAGATACTCCAGTAGAACCTCGTATAAAAGTACCGTAAAAGACACTTAAAGGAACATTCGCACAAAGTATGTGTGTTTATCGTAATAAATCCCATAGGTCCGTGACCGAACCGACGGAGCGAATAACAAAAGCATTTCACATGGATCTTTGCATTACAGTCGGAAAAGAATTAAGGGACGCATCAGAAATATCGCGTAGAACCGTGTACAGGAGCATCTAGGGGAAAGGGTAGTGAAGCAGCATGGTGTTGAGTGGTACGGAGTAGAGTAGAGAGTAGAGTCGAGTGGAGAAGTCTGAGCTGAGGCAGACTGGGTAATGCATCATATTAATGACGATACTGCCACGGGGGTCCCGTTAATTCGAGGGTGTTGAGTGCTGCACCAATTAAGTCCTATATCATTAGACAGACGACGAAATATATATGGATATATATACATGTTAGAAGGCAGTTTCCAGGACTTTTTTTTCTTGCGTATCGCCAGTTTCTAGGACATTTGGCATCTTCCAGGGTGGTCCTGGAAAACCCCTATATGTAACGTATACTTCCAGGACCGTTTGACGGCACTCACATTGAATTTTCCAAAAAATTTTTGATGCTGGACACTCGGAGTTGCGATGGGCTAAAAAGTAGTTCGTTAGGTTCGAATTCAATGCCACATGTGCCAAGGTTTAGTTTTTTCTTTTTTTTTAAGATGAAAAAAAAAATGCATTGGTTTACCGTTGTGAGTGCCGCATGTCCTCGATACTGCCCTTGGACAAGTTTATGTATACATACATATATACATACATAGAGTATAGATACATAGAGTATAGATACATAGAGTATAGATACATAGAGTATAGATACATAGAGTATACATACATCGTTCAGATGCGTTATATTTTCGTTCCAGTGAAAATACATGCCGAGATTGCCTATTTTGTGAAAAGTCCGACTGCTGATTTGAAAAATTTTGCGAATGTAAAAAAAAAAGAAAAATAAATCAAAATTCTCACTCATTATACCGAGCCCAGACTAATGCTCATCGCTCCATGCATGTACAGACAGTGGTGACAGGATACATAAATGGGGAAAAAAAACTATATTTCTCATTAACGTCAAGATTAAACTTATGCGACGTTTTAAAAAAAAAAATTCGAAAGAATTTTCAGGATCGTGATTCACGATACGTCGTGCCGGTGGTTAACCGTTTAAATATCTTTTGATGGGGCACGTTATTACCATATACGTTACCTCTACGGCGTACCGCGTTAAAGATACATTCACACGGCACTAATGCGATTGGTTTGCGGCATACGAATTAGAGCGACTGCAGTTACCAGATTTACCACTAATTACATAATACTTGGCGACTTACGCTCCCATAAATCGTGACCAGCGATACGCATAATCCTCGCGGCTGCCTTCGTATCTTAAACCATCCGACGTCGCGACTTTGCCCGTATAGTCGCTACTCCTCCTTTCCCGGTCTAAATACAGATATATAGTGCCACGTGCGAACTTCCTAGTTCCGTTGTGGATGAAAAAGAAAGGACTAATCGGGCTAAACGTTGCATGGATAGAGAGAGCTTTGATTACTACAGGAAGGCAGCTGCGGCAAGAAAAGCTCTCGTGTACTTTATACCGGATACCTTTAAACCGTTCTGCAGTGGAAATAGTCTTGGCGCTTGCGGCTAAGCACGTCACGATGCGATTTTTCGGACGATAAAGTACAAAAGGTGTATTTACCTTATACAGCGAGTGTAACGCGTGACGCGACTTCGCGTTGCGATAGAGTTACAATAATAGCCCAAAGTGCGCCCACGTGGCAGAGGAACATTAAAGTCGACTTCATACATATGTATAAACGATGCCGCGAGGTGATGCGGTAAGAGAAAGAGAGACGGAGGGAGGATAGCGAACGTTTTACAGGCAGGGGGCAATATTAAAAACGGGTCTAAGGAAAATAATAAAAATCGGTTACGTAGCTGGTGGCACCAGCTGGATTGAATTCTCAACGTTGAGATAAAACTGTTTAGCCACACTCTTCCAGGCTTGGTATTAATATTGATGAAACCGTGAGATTGAAAGAGTCAGGAGAGGCCAGAAGGAGAGTGCCATAGGACGACGAAGAAAGAGGGGAAAAAAAGAGGAAATGAGAAAAAATGATATTTCACAGCATCTTTCGAGCGAACCTATTCTACATCAGCATACCAAGAGGTTGTAAGATCCGTTTCTTCTTCCCATGCCGCAGCATTTGGTACCAGATTCGTTCGCCATTTTTTTAATACCACCAGCGCTACTCAATAATGCCCCTTTTACTTCTGCGGTTTCCAAATTTTTTTTTTTTTTTTTTCATTTTCATTTTCATGAAAAATTAATGAACCCATATTTTAATCGCTTTACAGTATACCTATATATCTGTCGTAAGACTCGTCTCGCAAAAACATCCTCGTTACATATCACATAACAAGCAGGTGTCAGAAAATTGATAACAATTTTCTGAGGCGATCCTCAAACTTTATTAACAAGAACCGGGATGCTTCAATCCCAATTTTCAGCCCCCACCAATTATCCAACGATGTCGGATTTCGGAGTGAAGCAAATCCGAATGCATGTCGACCCATCGAATCCCGGGGCTACGAGAGAATTTACATTTCCACCAAAGTCCTGTCCGTCGTTCGATCCTTCTAGGACAATAACGGCACCGCGACGAAACAACTTGAGCGGCCTCTATATATCGAAAGATCTGACGCTCATGCAGAGAACCGTAGAAACCCACCGTAGCGCAATTCCTTACCACCTACCTCCGACGTTACTTTGCTTCTCTCTCTCTCCAGCCACAGTACAGCCTCTTTCCTTCTCTCCGTACCAACGGCGTCGCTTCGAAACCACGGAGGATAATGTACGCGGCCGTAACTTACATGCTCCCCTCACATGGTATAACGTTATATTATGGGCTTTGTGAAATAGGACAATGCACTAAATATGCTCAGCCTCCGCGCTTCGCGAAACACAAATGTGGTCCATCCTATCTTTCTTTCCAGTTTTTGTCTCTACCGTGGCTGAACCCGGTGGCCTACCCTCGGAACCACAAACTTTATGGACAACGATACGACCACCGACCTCTTTAACCCGTGGACTTTGATGTCACACTGTAATAGGTATACACCATATGCATCATATACTCCAGAGCTTAGTATATACTACTTGTCTAATGCATATATATTGTATACTCACGGGACAAGGTAACGACGGTCATTTTCAATGCATAACCTACCCTCACAAATGATCTTGCGGCTGTTTTGAAGGCTCGTTACAATTTTCATTATACTACAGTTACGTGGTGGTTCTACAATTTTCTTAATCCCTTTCACGTCACTCTCGTTCACGAGCTGACAGCCATTTTTTTAAACTAATATTTAAATTTATACCTTAACATGTGTTACTGGTTTATATTGTTTTAAATATCGTTATTACATTATATACGATGCCTTCCTCGTGTATTCGGATCGTAATAACGGAGGAAACGCATTGAGTCTGCCGCAGTCAATATGCATCGAATTAACGGGATATCCTGATAAACATAAATCCTCGAAGCTCCAGGCTGCTAGGAGTTTCGACTATCGCTGTAGATACTCCTGTATCCCGAAGCAGGTCGAAGGGCCACTTCAAACGCCTATAACTGCAGTTCAATGGTCAGTGCTATCTATTGCTGTATATCTGTAGGCAACAATATCGCAATGAACACAGTTCCCACTGTTTACACGGAGTTCCGGCGAATGTTGTATCGTAACGTAGGAAACGGTACGTGGGTGTGAATTGGTATCGTTTCCTCCACGGTATTTGATAAGGAAATCTAATTCCGCGAAATTTACACATTACCCCATTGGTAAATGTATAAAGTCAAAGTTACAGCAGCCAGTGGATAAAGTTGCAGCGGTTCATTTATCACTCGTCTATAGTCCGATCGAATAATTTAATAACGTCACGATAAATCCTCCAGCATACCCACCGTATCGTTTTTCATTCGATTTAGAATTAAGAATCCACATCACAAGAAAATAAAGAGAAATATCCGAAATACATCAAAGTCTTAATGGCTGCGGGTACCAGCTTCGTCGCATATCGTATTTCATGGGGAAGAGAGAGAAAGAAAAAAAAAAAGTTACACTTACATCTAACTAATATTTAAGAAAGTTTCGAAGCATCTATCCATAACCTGAACCACGTAAGTCCAACAGGACCAAATTACAAGTACAGAAACCATATGTCAGTCCTCTCTTACATACCGATATACATATATATATATATTACGTAAGCCACCGTAGATACGTAAAAACACCACAGAAATCAAGTATACTCAATCGAGTTCCATAATCGTGAAAAGTCCATTTCACCATACATGAGATGCATCTTGGTTATAGGTGCAGCATGACCAAAGAATATAATATCCTCGTTGACTGTATCTTCGGGACAGTTTGAGATATTGACTCGAGGTACGGTAGCCGATAAAGTGCAGCCACCGGAACATCATGGACATAAGTTATGTGGTGATATTAGACATGCATAAAATATCCCAAGGACTAGGGTTGGTTATCGTTGCGATGCTCACATGCACGCTGATGTCCCAAAGGGTGAGTATAGTTTATGCAGGTGCTCTCCTACATGCATAACATAGAGATATAAATGTAGATACAGATATATTCTTAGGACACTCATCTCCGGTCTCTCGTGCAAAGCCCAGTATCCTGGGGTTATCGGTAGGCCCATTTCTTTCTATACGGTCTCGCTTCCTGGCTCCGTTGCCATTTCTGCATCGCGTTTTAGACCAAACGAATAGGGCGCGCATTCACTTGACTCGCGCGTCGGCGAATACCAAAAGGAGAATGAAGTTATCGCGAAGAGAGGAATACGAACGCAGGAGCGTATATTTAGTTGGGCGGGTAATAACCATTCGTTCCGCTTATAAAGGCATACATCGAGGAGGGGCAATATAACGCAACGCATATAGGGAAAGTATTTGTTTTCATTTACATGGGCGCATTGCCAAAGGGGAAAACGAAGGAGGGAGAAGTTCTTCCAAATCCTGCGAGCTATTTATGGTACGGTTATTGAAATGCTACATCAGACCTACCATTCGCAAGATATGTCTTTATGCGTGACACACGAATTCGAGGGTCGAAATTCATCCCCTTCGCTATACGACGACCAAAATTTTACTTTATCTCTGTATTCTTGTGGAATCCACGAATTCGCTCGAATCCTCGTTCACTTGTCGACTTACTTATTCGCTGACTTTATTGTTTTGTAAATACTTGTTCGTTCGTCCTCGGCGAGTCGTGTGGTCGAAATTTCGTCGTTTTCTCGACGCTGCCTTCTCTACGTGTAAATGACTCGCGACCAACTTCACTCTTTGCGTATTTACTTGGACGTTGATTAAAATTTTATTCTCGGTATCGATCGTACGTACTTGAGACGGTTAGACTTTTTTTGGGGGGAATTCGTTCCGTTCTCATCGTCTACGCAACGTGCACGCGTTTCCCGCGAATGGCGCATCCCTTCAAAACCCACCTGCCAGGCATCTCTTCAGAAATCATTTTCTATCGAATTGCTTTGATAAACGTAGCGAACTGTCAATCTTTATATTGAATCGATATGTCGACACGTCTTTTCACTCCACGAAGCATGACGTGTGCGAAGGTGTTTACCTACCGGGCCGAAGCTATAGACTCCTTAGAAACTCACCCTTGTAGCAGAGTTTACTTGCTTGTAAATGTTCGAGGTATCGTAACTACTTATCACAAAGTGACGTGATAAGCCAAAAACAAGAAGGTATATGTATACTGTATTGTATGTACAGCGTACAAGTTCGCCCGTGAAACTTTGACGGAAACAGCGAGTTTGAGGAAGCAAAGAATCCCCAAGGGGGTAGTCGGTATACGTATTATAGTTACGGACTTTTATCAAGTCCCGCTTCCAAGTTTAATTGATAAGACACGCATAAATATCGACACGAAATTGTTTCAAAGGCTGGTGAACGCTAGGAATTTTTCAATATAGACTTACAAATCGACGTATACAGCGTTTAAGCTGCGGGGCTTCCACCTGGGGCAGTTTGTAATGAAACGGGTAGGAGGGAAAAACAAAAAAAATCCTATTGAGAGTTGTTGAACGAAAGGGAGTTGAAAATTTGCCGAGAAAATCTATAATAATCAATGGTACAAAGTAAATTCTTCACCCGTTACAACTTTCCCGAGTAATTCGACGATTTGATTCGGAAATTGTTTACTGCACAGCTGCACGTAAACGGGGCGCGGCAGATTGAACTTTTCCATATACCTTAGCGTGCGGTAGGAAACTCTTGCGTATAAATTCGTATCCTTTATCAGGAAGAAGGAGCTGCCCTGCAAGGACCTAAGTCGCAGACAGGCAGTAAAGTAGTTGCGACAGTGGTTTTAAGATGGCGCAACGTACGCGAATATACATTACTAAAGGTATCAAGAGTGCGAGGACAAGAGGCTTTCGGGTAAACGCACGTCCCACCCACGCTGTCTTATTAGCATTAATTAATCGTGCAACGGTGTAGACGTAATACGTTAAAGTCTGCCGTGCAGGAAATTCTCGGCGAATGTATCGGCGTGGAGGAATATAGCAGCGTTGGAATATAACACGGAATAAAGGTATAAGGTATAGGACGAGTACGTAGTCAGATGGGCACGCCAAGTGCTTTTGTCGTGCGTTGTGAAACCTCCGCGAAGGGCTTCTCGGATGACAATTATTTCTTGAGGACGCGCTGGTAGGTATACGTAACCCACGTAGCCGGGTTTTAATTTATGTTGAAAAATTTATGGAGCCGAGACATTGTATTCAGATGTCTGTCCGGTAAGAAACACAGGTTCTGCGTCGCGCGAGCGTCTCGCGTGTGCGCCGCCCGCGTTGCGAAAAGGAGCCGAGGCATGGACGTCCTTTCGAAAGTGCAAGGGTTCTTCGGCGACGACTATGCTAATTATTCCATTCTAATGTCCCCGAGTGGCAGTGCGAATAACATGCATTAAAGATGCACGCGTGTCTTCGGGAAAGTCTGATTTTATACGCGAAGTGTCGTATGGACGCTGCGCTCAAACTTTTTCTGAGGATCTTTTCGAAACAGGACGTGATATTATTATATAGGAAAAATTTTGAGAAAAAAATTCTATACTGTAATACCGTGCTTATACTCGAAAGGATTCTCAAAAAATCATACGTAACACTGTGCTTATAGTCGTATCGGGATAACGAGGCCTTTAGGATTGACGATGACGATGACTCCTGGCGGGAGAAAGTGGAAACGGCGCGAAGGATCAGGGTTGACAAGTGTCAATAGGGGAGACTGACAATAGGGGCGAAAAAGATATACATTAGCAAGAAGGGGGTCGCCTGTCAAGGGTCACGGGGAATACGGAACCCATGAAGAAACATAACTGCAATAATTGTAATGAACCATTTTTGTTTCATTAAAAAAGAAAGTAACTATGTTCTAGTGGGAATTCGATTAGCTAGCAAAAACGCGACGCGTAAAATTTTTTTCAGTGTAAAATAAATATGTAATATCAAATGTGAAAATTACAGAAAAAAAAAAATGATTCAATCGACGCTGTCAAAATCATTTCTTTCCGCGTGGCCGAACTCTTGATAACTCGCGAACACATTTCCCGTTGAGTTTTTACACGAAACCGCAGAGATTCCTATGGGCACTGTCATACACCCGAGGGGGATTTTGATGCATACGTTGCAGCCAGGCTACACGTTTACATTATTCGTTCCTACCTTTTTTTTTTTTTTCATCCATCCCGAAATGTAAACACGCCCGCACGTTTAATTACCTGACCGAGGAGCGTTCGTTTTTATGCACTATTACATTTTAATTCAGGCCACTCTCGCTCCCGGGGGGGAAGTTTAATTAAAGTACCTTGGTATTCCTTTTTTTCTCGCGCATTTCTTCCTTTTTTTTTTTTCTTAAATCTCCCCCTTTACCTTCACCTCGTTCCTAAACCGATCTCTACGTCGGCTTTCGACGCCTTCGGTCGACTCCCTAAACAGCATTAGCGGCATCCCGGCTAAGGAGATTGGCGCAAGCCATTAAGAAAGTACTAAGGTGATTGCGCTGGGCAGTGCACTTTTCGCGGGACTCGCGCCAACGGCAATGTTTATGAAAGGACCGATATTAGCGTCGTTTATTTTTACGACAAAGCCGCACGAGAACGACGTAAAAAGTTTACCCCGAGAAGTCTTCGGGCTCTGTGCAATCGCCAACTTTGCAAATAACGCCGTCTGGAACTAATCGAAAGCATTTAAGAATTATACAGCCAATAGCTGAGGACACCTTAATGGTCGTAAAGAAAGTTCGCGTGTATGCAAACTGAAAATTATACTGATTAACCCTTGAAAATTTTCCTAAAAACATCTAAATACGTCATATGACGTATGACGTATATATAAGCCAACGGGACATTCAGATCACAGTAAATACACAGAATTCCGACTCGAGACATGGTCCAGCAAAAAAGGATGCAAATGCATACATTCATATAGAAATACATAATGACGTATCTACGCGAAACGATTCTCATTTCATCATAAAATAACGATACTAAAAATCCAAAAAATAGGTACAGATTATTCAATCTATTCTATTTTCAAACATTTTTCCTCCCGAACAATTGACCCACGTAATTGCAATTACAATTGACGTATGTATACTTGCAATTGTTATGGCCGTTACACGATCAACGTATTTACGGCTATTGCAGTTAAATCTGTTAAGGACCTCCGGATAGTCCTTGAAGAAAATACCAAGATGATCCTCGCTAAAGAGAATATCCCATGGCAGTAAAGGTGATCCTATCTAGTGTAGAAATGGCCGATGGATATTCTATGGGTCCTTTTACGAGAACGGCAAGGTCGCTATACGCGGGACCTCCATAGGTACTGTGGCTATAAACACACACATATATATATACACGAATATCCCCTTAACTTTATCCGTGAGCGTTCCTATTGATTTCCATGGAGCCTCGGTAGGGCTTTCTGGTGCGAATCGTGGACGAGTGTATATCGTAGCCCGAGGGTGAGTTGTCAGAGGGTAAAAACGCAGCGAATACCGAAGCCAGCAGGACAAGGAGGAACGAGAGAAAGAAACAAGGGTGACTTGGGGCGCTCGACGGAAATCAGCTGTTTCACACAATTGCAGCTGCCGTGACGCCATAATCGGCTTGATAACCGTGTCGTATCGATTCGCCACCGGCTGGAAGCTTACTGGCAAATCGTAAAGTGTAACCTCGAGCGGTGATTTTTGGCACAGGGGGTGACTTCTGGTATTTCGAGGGTTATTCCTACTCCGAGAAAAAATGAGACAAAGAGATGAGGAAGCAGCGAAGAGCCGTAAATAATATGAGAACGTTCCGATAGACATGTCCGTCCGGTATAATATGTATATATACTTTTCATAACACGGGTAAACCCTGTATACGTGCAAGTCTGACATACACCGAGGGCTGATCGGATGAGTCTGACAAGATGAAAGGAGGAAGGAAGGAAGGAAGGAAGGAAGAAAAATATAAAAGCATACAGCGTACAGAAACTCGGATAATTTCGATCACATTTCAGTGGGCCGTACCTGCCCGTGTGCCTTCCAAGATATTTTAAGTTTCTCATGCAGCTAAGCAAACTGTAAAACGACCGGTGGGTCGGGCTGACGTATTCACGCGGTGGAGAAGAGAGGAAGGCGGATCCCATATAACCAAGAATAGGATATATACCTAGAGTATACACAGTGGTAACATCCTCTAGGTGAAAATGGCAGACAGGTAGACGGCAAACAACGTCTGCGAGGAACTGAAGTATCCTATTATACATAATACAAGAGGGCCTTTCCGAAATGAGGCCTGGACAGGCAGGTGGGCCTATGTGTATATGTGTATATGTGTTATACTATATGTATACGGCAGAGGCCATTTATGGTATGTAGGCCTCTTCTCGCTGCCCCCAGGCCAGGACCGAATCGTTGAACTCGAAGACGCTCCTTCTTGTTGGGTCATCCCGCGAGCCAACCCCGAACCCGAACCCGTACGACGTTAAGGGTTGTAAAACAAGTTACTCAGGCAGCTCGTAAAACTGTCCTTAAATAAATATGTTGAGAGAGAGCGGTCACTCCGCCAGGATGATGGACATACCCTATCATCCACGGGCGATCTCTCAATCTACGACGGCTACTCTGGTATATCGAATCTGACGAACCGTTTGAGATGAATCATTCGGGTGACAATAACAATATCAGTATTAACTCCTTGGGTGACTCGATCGCGTCGTTAGGTTGTCTTATCCTGATCCTGGAAAGACATCTCTCGGGAAATTGAAAGCTACCCCTTCGTCGCTACTCTGTGTAGATTATCGGATGTGCAAAGGTGTGGGACACGGATAGTCCAAGTGTATTGCGTGTTCATTCTATACCTGTGCATTCAGTCTCTCTCTCTCTCTCTCTCTCTCTCTCTCTCTCTCTCTCTCTCTCTCTCTCTCTCTCTCTTTCTCTTTCTCTCTCGCATCCTCTCGTCACACGTTATTCCCTCGAGTATCCCATTTTCTTGGGAAAATTTGAAACAAGGATCGTTTTATCAATTTCGAAGGAGCTTGCCAGATGCTGAACCCCCCCCCCCCCCCCACAGGATGGCTAAAACTATATACAACTTGCAGGCTGTCTGACTAGAGAACTCAAAGACACTGGAGAATTCATATCGTTCTCGGCATAAATTATTCGTGGGGTACGAGAAATATTAATTCGGGATTCCCCTTGAGACACGTCTATATAGGGGTTGGTTCTGCTATCTATCCCGATCGTCGGACTTTACGAGGGAACCGTCGTCCGAGCGCGAGGGTTAACGCGTGCAAAAACCTTTTGACATTAACGAGACGGGACCCTAATAATTTCAAGCTATCGGAATTTTGTAGCGGTATCCGAGCTGGAGTTGAAAGGTTGGGCACAAAGCGATATCCGACGAACGTTCTCTACATATAGATAGAGAGTGACGAGGAGCAGTACCAGGCGACGGAATCAAGAGAGAAAACTATTCTTTCTCTTTGAGTGGAAAAGCACTTGGCTCGCGTAGCGATACGTAGCGACGTTTGCATAACGCTTTTCCAACGCAGGTCAAACGTGAAACCACTTGTACGTATATCTAGAATGAAATGGTCCTTCCGTCTACCATTTCGTACTGGTCGACATGCACCATTGTCAGAATGACTTTGCTCCCTTATCGGTTCCGTCGTCGGTAGCACAAAAGTGTGACCTGGTTCGGGACAAGAAAAAAAGGTAGAAAAACGAACGAGGGAGAAAAGGGACGCGTCCCCTCGGACGTCTTCGGTTCTCGCTTAGTGTCAGACCAGGGGTGAAAGGTCGTCCCGACGGCACGGAGAACCCGCCTCGTAAAGCGTCTCGTTATGCTGAAAACATGCAAGCCAGTTGTTGTATTTTCATTGAGCGTGGGGAATTACCGACGTGGAATAACCAACTGCCGTAGACGAGTGAGCACGGGTCACGTTGGCTGCAGTGGTCGTTACTGAGCTCTCGCAATCACCTGGAAGAAAAGTCATAACAGGCCGGAGGGGTGTCTCCATGAGAACTTGGTCAAATCTTACGTAACCTCAATTTTCCACTAGATATATTAAACATGGGCCGAACGTCATTGACTAGTTCGTCCCCTATATTCGAATCTGTGCCAATCTACCTATATGCGTGTCCTGGAAAATGCAGCGACCTCGTGACCCTAGATTAACACAGGATAAAAATAGAATTTTAACGTGAATTCTCGTACGGCCTTTTTTCGCGAGTCAACATGATGCGGGTGTCTTGTGTGTGCGGAGACTTAGTGCAGAAAAGGCCATCGATATGGTACATGGTACTTTGACATGATGGGTGGCTAATTGCTGTCACCCTGCGTATCCTTTGTAGGGCCGACCGAGGCGATTCGACACGAAGTGTTTTCTGCGCACTGGTGGCGGCGACTGTCGTAAGAATCGTCCGTTCTGATAGTAAATCAGAGAAGCCGTAAGGTCATAAGATAGCGAGCGGCGGGACTCGCACGGTGGTTTCGAGCGTATTATCATGGAAACCACAGTGCCACCCGCGTGGACGGTCAGCAAACAGGCCCAGGGCCCAGGGCCCCCGGGCCCCCGGGCTCCAGGGCCGCCTCCTCCGAGAGCGGTTGTTCAGCTCGAACGAAGCGCGGCGCATTTTATGGGTTCTCAGACCGCATTGTCGTTTTATTTCCCATTATTTAAGTGCCAAGCAAGTTAACAAAAACCAGCCGCGGTGCCCCGGGATTATTCCAGCATCCGTGAAGCATGTTGCGCCTGATGAGTTTCTTGAGCGGCGCTCGACCTGCCGCGCCTGCCGCCTGCACGGCCAATAACGCGATTACACTACTTCGTATTACGGGGTCGCCCTTCGAAATTACTCCAATCCCAGTCACCCCCATCCGCTGGTCACTTCACAGAAATTCATCACTCTTGTTCGCCTCGACGAAGAGTCGCAAGCTAATTAAGCGAATTCATCGATACCGATCTTTCCCTTAATGACTCCTAATAATAAGCCAGGTCCTTACAAATTTATAATGATTCTCTAACTTCCCCAGTAGAAACTGTCCTTTGTGAGTCCTGCCTAGGTCCGCATCAGTACAGACCTAACTAAGACCTCATCGGGTCCTCGATTTTCATAATGAAATTTCCATTAGGACTAATGGCATATCTGTATACCGCATATGAAATAATACGTTCTTACTTTTCTTATACATGCATACGATAATCAAATTATATTTCACGTCATTGGAAAATGATATGGAAATATAAAGTACAAATGGCCGATCTTAACGATATCCATGAATCGCAAACGATTTACAGCCAACATGGTCGTAGAAGTACGATCCGGTTAGAGGGACGTTCAGGACACTTGCCGACGCTAACAATAATTGAAGAGGCACTTTACCAAACTCGTTCCCGGTCCCTGTAGTGGCAGGACGGAGTGGTAGAAGAGAGCTCAGCTCGAATAGCCTTAATCAGGCTGTTTACGTATGACACGATAAATTGATTCCTACGAGGCGGGGATCCGGTCCACGAGGAGCCAGAACGCCAATCTTGATTCGGTGCGCGCAAGCCAGCAGGCCAGCGTACGAAGAGACCCCCTTTACCTAAGGTTACCAGTCTAGCAGGTTGCACCGGGAGGACGCAAGGGAGAAAAAGAATTGAAATGCGAAATCGAAGGAAACTCCGGGCCAGAGCGCATTAATTCTACCAAGACGTCCTTTCTCTCAAGACTTTGTGTCTCGCTGCAAGGATAAAGCCTCTGCCTGTCTTTATCTCTAAAGAGATACATCCATCTATACAGATAATATAAGTACCTCGAACATGAGTGCGTATCGATAGGTTCCCTGTCGAGCAGCGCGTAACGATGCCTGGTGATCATCGAATTATCGGTCCGGATCAATCGGTGAAAGGCAACCACGCTGATGATCCTGGATACCAATTAGAAAAGAAGGCAGTGTAACGTTCCGGAGGGACGTTAGACGACCTGAGCTTCCGGGTCAGTCGATCGCTTAATTAAGAACTCCACCAGCAATGACTGGACCAAAATCGAGACCTGGCCAACGTTCAAAATGGATGATTGATGCGCCACGTTTGGATACACTTGTTCAAAACATTCTTTCAACGGGGATAACTTATTTTATCTCTTTCTCTCTTCCTCTCTCTCTCTCTCTCTCTCTATCTCTCTAGAGGTATGTCTCTCCGTATTTCAGACGGAAAGCTCGGATCACGTCCACGCAACGTGTCCTGTACGCGACCGAGATGACGGTTTTTAAGATTTTCACGACAGGTGCCCCCCCACCTCACGTGGCTAGATCAATGATGTAAACCCGACTAAAACTTTTTGTTATGTTATGTTACTAGGACTGCTCTCTTAATTGTCCCATTTCATCATATTCAATTTTATAGACTCCCGTTTCGTGTCTCAGTGTATTTACGTTGGAATGCGCTGCTACCACTGGAAATTCGTGACTCGAACTTCCTAAGCGTCGCTTGTGGCGCCATTCATTGTCGACGGTCTAGGAACTAGAAACACGTGTCTCTAATTTTACTCAATGTCTCACATTATTTCTATCTACTAGTTACTTTCCAAGTATTATTATCATCATCGCTATAGTAAATCATCTATAACTTTTATTATCGTTACATTACTATGATACTAAATTGCATGGAGTTATTCACGATAAACGCACCACCTGAAGTTAGCCTGTCCATTTCATTTCCCCGATGGAACCACCTTACCTCCGGTGCGTTCATCGTGAGTAAACCTACCCACATACGAAGTGCTTCCAATTACACGGATTGCATTATCCTTCCTACCAGCTGTGTTACCAGCTGTGGTTTGATATGTGTGCTGTATTCACCGGCCTTAGTTCTGTATTATTGAGTAACAAACCGTAGCTTACTGTTGTTGCGGGTAAATTATGCTTATATCATTATTATTATTGTTATTGTTTCCCTGTATTACATTACGGGTTACAGGATCTTGACCATTAACTGAATACTAAATTTATCTCTCTCCCTCTCCTCTCTGCCTCTCTCTCCCTCTCAACATTTCGTTATTTCGCTTCTCATCACTAACAACCTCCTCTGTCTTATCGTTCATATCGGAATCGCAAGAATTCCCTTTCACATTTCGACAAGGTATTTCATGAGATATGGAGAAAAGGACAGTTCACCGGTGTATTCCTACTGTATTTTCTGGCTATGTAGCACTATCTATATATAGTGTGATATATAGATATATGTACACGTATAACCTGGCACGATATCGTTGATGGGTCCCGAACGCATCGTTATCCCCGTACCGATCCCGTTATTAGAATGGCATGCAGGGAAACAGGAGAGCCAGCCAACATCGGCAGAAGCAGCGGCAGCTGGGAAGGATGGTCCAGCGGCTGACGTTGATGCATGATGTACAAATTAAAAGAATATGAAGAGGGTTCTACTGTATGGGAGCACAAGTGTGCCGACAATAACCTCGAGTGCCCTCAGTCACGAGATACATTGTTATAACCGTCCAATGGATAGATACTGTATATGTCCCCGTGGCGTGACCATGCATTCCATAGACACCCATAAACGTTATGCCATAAATGATTTCTCTCAATTAATTTTGATTTCCAGCAAAGTTTCGGAGAGCATGTCGTTGTGACAATGAAAAATAAATTTAAGTACTTGCACGATAACGCATTAGATACGATACGATCGATATTTGTGAAAAATAGATTGGCTTCGAAGATCGTTTTACAGGAAAGTCTAATTAAATGAAAAAGTAGAGCATTGATCGAGGATGATTTTTTTTTAAGTGGTAATACACGTATGGTCGAACGAACTTTAAGAGAGGGAATGTTGTTCATCCATAAAATAAAAGGGTTTGGACGGAGTAAAAGAAAAGGAGATGGTTACGATAAAACGACTCGCCCTGGTTATACCAATCAAATGTACTTTTAGTGAAATGTCCTTTATAAATAAGTCATTAATATTAATTAGGCCTTGCGAGATGGCCGGTTCTCTCACGACCCACATCGCCCGTGTATTTAAACTTGTCTACAAGGTGATCCATATAATATGCAGCTTCATTAAACACCAACCGATCCCAATACCCTGGCAGTCCCTGAGCCCATAAAAAGCATTAGTATCGTCGATTTCGAGTGTTTTTCCCCCGTGAATTATTGAAGTGGCTGTACATCTGTACCATTCGGAGCTAAGGGCGAAGGAGATAAATCATTTTTTGACATCGTGAACCGCGGTATCATAAAATATTTTTTCTACTCTTAAACTGGATGCGCGGAAATCGTGAGAGACGTACGGTCCATCGATATCGCTTTTCCGAAAGATTACATTCTCCAATCGTCATTATCCCCGACAATTCACATTCCCGAATGACTAGCTTTCACGCGTTTTCGAAAAGCTGTTTTTCTTTCAGGAAAATAATTAGGGAATATAATCATTTGGGAAAAAGCGATATGGACAATCGATACACTAATTGAGTATTCATAGAATTCACCCATATCGTAGTCACACGTATGGATACTAATATCTGCAAAAAAAACTTCGGAAAACGATAACCATATACGATCCAAGTAATTGAGTAAACAGCTGTAATAAATGTACCCTTTTTTGATGTAAATAATAAAAAAATTTTCAAATTTCCCTGTCACCGTGACAAATTCGTATACGAGTAGGTACTTAATTCTCTGCATAATCAAGGTATCCCATTTATCATATAAAGTGTGATAAACTCACCGTCTTCTGGACATATTCCACGCGTACAAAAGCATTCGAGTAGAATAGGACAAGAAAAAATGTCTATGTCTGACTCACCTGAAACAAAGGAACACATTAGTTGCGTAAACCGAGCAAACATAAAATTACATTGAACATAATGAACTTGTAGTGAGTGGGAGTGATACAAAAAAAAAAAGTAAAGAGAAAAGCAATTTTTTATTTATCCTCGTAGGCCGGATAATCGCGCTCGTTACTTCGTTTCGCATGGTGTTGCTGCACCCAGTTCCTGACAGATGAACGTGCTTAAGGAACTGGTAACTTCATTACCATGTCGCATACGGAACATTGGCATCACGACGTTACGAAGATCAGCACGTTTCTTATCTATACGCAATATATGTATACCGTGTACACCGAGCGAGCGAGACTATCAGCTGCTAAGCCGTAGCATGAAATTCAAAGTGTGACTGTATAATAAAAAAAAAAATAATTAAAAAAAATGCGATTCCGACTTGACAGTCACGGAGACCCATAAGCTGGGACTTTGCTTCCCTTAATTGATTCATCAAAGGAGCGCGCATATTGCGCGAAGTAAATTAAAATACCAGCCTACCCCTCGTATCAGGGAGGTTTATCGCAATAAAAATTTCTCCTCACTCCAATTTACCTCGTTGCCCGGCATTGCTATCGGGCAATGTCATTATCTTCGAAAATACTTGGAATTCTTTCTAAATCCCGTCCGGCCCCGTATAATCAGCCCTCGAGACGGGTTATGTAATTATCTGGTCGACATGTCTCCCAGCGATAATGGAAGGCCAATCGGAAGTCAGTGACTCCTTAATGCTATTTCGCGACGTTAATGTAATTGTTTTGATTATTGAATTTTGATGTATTACGACATGACGATCTTCCCGCTGGTCGGTTATGGTTTAACGATTAAAGGATATGTCTAATCAGATGCCTAAAGCCGGTACGATTGGGAATGTTGATTGGGTTAACCCAACAGACTACCCCAGTGCGGAACGCGGTTGAGCAGTCATAGCGAACTCACATTCCCAACAACATGTAATTATCCCACGGAGTAACAGACTCGGCCGAGCCACAAGCAGCGACGTATACGAGCGATCAGGATTCAGCATCGAAACTGCCACGAAATCCCGTTCATGAATTATTCACGGATTCCCTAGCTCCAGGAACCGATTTCCAGGCACACGGGATCCTCGACATAGGAGGACAAGCAAAGTACGATGAACGAGATATAAAAAAAAAAAAGTAAAATACCCAAAAGTACAAAAAGACCAACACTGTACACGTAGATGCAACAATTTCATTAACCGATAGCACGACCTGTACCCATCGCAATTAAAATAATATAAAAAAAAAAATTCCCCAAAAAAGTCACGCGATCAAGATTTCAGAAGATTTTCCAAAATTTCCAGAGGCTCGTACCAAGTAATGAAATTCAGTACGTAAAACGGTCAAAGGATCGACCGGGGGTACCGTGGATGCGTGAAAGGCGACACGAAACGTTAGGAACGAGCGTACGTGTAGCATACGTGGAAGGAGTAGCGATGGTCTCACGTGTGGCTGAGCTGAACGAAGGTAGACGAAGAGTGAGGTCGGAGAGGAGGGACCGTACGACTGGGATGCTGCACCGAGCAAGCGCATATGATCTTCCTTTTATGGGGAGCACCCACGCCATCCCCGTCCATCGTCTCGGTTACTTGGACATTATGTGAAGTTGCTTCTATAAAACCGCATTTTTACAGCGGCGCACTTCATTCGTTACGGCTCAGCCACCCACGTTTTATAGAGAGCTCTGCGCGTTGCATAAGACGATCTTTCGCGCGAGAAAAGACGCGTACCTTTTATATGCACACGGTATGCATAATACATACGTATAAGTATTACACGCTTTATTATACGTGTTAGGTAGGTTATACGTACCATAACGTTATTCACGCGTTACTATATCGTGCTGCAAGTACATTGCTGTTGATACATTGTGGTGGCTCATCGAGTTCGACAGGTCCTACGGGTTTTTTTGGGGGCGGATGGGGGGGAGAACAGAGGTAGAGCAGAGAGCGGCAGAGTGGTTGGTAAGCCCCGAGGACAAGTAGCTCCATGGCGCATGCGTGCCCGTGGAAGGTAACGAGTTATCGGTCCCACGATCGGCTCGATAGGATCGGGTTATCCGAATTCCAGGGCGGCCGATCGTCGGCCACGGTTACGAAGATGGGAAAATTGGTATCGAGGGGTAACGGAGATATAGGTTGGCGCACCTGTGAGTACATTGCAGCACGAGGCACTTTAACGTACGGAACTGAATGAACCGGACCGGATTCAATAAGATCAAATATAGATAACTCTATTTTTTTGTTCATCTCTTTGCCATCTTCACGCGATTCGCGAATATACGTTGTTCCCATTTAAAAGTACTGATCGAACGAAAGTGGATTCTTAATGAAGGAATCTTGCTGTCGTCGTGACGTAGTGACGTGACGAAGCGGCGTTTTATTATTTTCATTCAGACGTCTCCCTCGCTGCTTGTTCTGACGCGACGATGAAGGATAAGTATGGATGCTTCCAATTAGAAAATAAATTTAATCCTCACGCGAACCCACTTGGCTTTTCTCTTCTCCTTTTAGTGCATGCGATGCACTGCGCGCATAGGAACGATCGATCCTCGGGGAAGCTGCACTGGCACCAGCTGAGCCTCCTGTCGTTACGATTCAGAGTCATATCCTGGGGTCGATATTAGATAATGTACCGTAGGAATTCGCCGATATATTGGATCTCAAAATACCATTGTACTCGGATATATGAAAGGGAAAAATGAGGAGCGAGAACTGGCCGGAGGTACGTAGAGGCATCGCGAGGGCGTAGACAGGGCTGCGGGCAGACTGACTTTTCGCGCTTTAGAAACTCACCATCCGAGTACACTATGATCTATTCTTACGTATCGTCCGATGCGTGACTGTGAAGACGCGTGAATCACGCGAGAGTCTTGCGATCTGTCTAAAAGAGGGATATATATCTATAGAGTAGTAGAGTGCATATATGTATATATATATAATATATATATGCACTCTACATCACGTTTATTCTTCACCACCAGTATATTTCACAGGGTGCAATCGTAGACGTATCCTCGTGGTTCCTCAAGAGCGGAGATGAAAGTGCGTTAGGGCGGTATCTCGAGGAGAGAGAGAACCGCGGAAAGAAGATGCGGATCGTGAAGAGAAAAAAGAAAAAGAGAAAGAAAGAGAAAAGGAGAAAAGAAATGTTGGATATGGGCTGGCTCTGACACGGCTTTATCCGAAGCTTCGCGTTACGCCAGCTTTTTTAGCTTGGCTCGCGTTTCCGCGTCTAAGGATTGGTTAGCTTAAGGTAAGCTTACGTGGCCAGAAGGGGATTCGGCTTAACCGCGGTATAAATAATCCTTCTATCCTGGTAGAAAGCCTTACGGGGTAACGCGAGGAACTACGAAGCATCGACTTGGCGTAGAGTGAGCTTTTCCTGGTCCGGAAGCCCTCGCAGGGTTGATTATGCATATCCGGCTTATCACACCGATAGCCGGATGACAATGCGCCAGGGTGCAGGGGGTTCGGTGAACGAATAATAGGAGGGCGGGGGAGAAGGAGTCTCCCGGGGTGGGGGGGGGGGGGGGTCGAGGGGGGCTGGGCTTGCCCATGGGTTGGAGGAGGAAGAGGGCCCGGCGAGTGCGACGGGGGGACGGGGGGGGGTGGTTGATATTAAATTCGGGTGACTGGCGCGTCCTGGCAGACGAGAGAGGTGAGCAGAGGCTTCGCAACACCAGATGGAGCTGACATGCTGAGTGACGTCAAATTAAAACACGCACCAACGCGACGATTCGACGACACCACCCCTCGCGTGTACCACCCCCCTGTACACCCCCTGTCCTGCTCAACCACTGGAAATACCAGACTGTATAACCGGTAGAACTGATTCCCAACGCGAACCAGACGCGCATTTGTCCCGCGACAGAAACGCCGATACGAATCCAGCCCCTCTATTTTTTTTTTTATTTTCAATCCTCAACCCCGTACTCCGCCGAACTACCGCATCGTCGTACCTAAAGAGCCACAACGATTTGCTTTGTGGACCGAAGCCAAGTCGCGATATGTAAACAACGGATGGTGAAAAATTTTTGTGAGAATTTCGGTAAATCCAAACGGAGATGTATTACGCAACGTGCATCTGCTACCGTGGCATCTACGTAAATACGTAGGTTGCGTGCATTGATTTTTTGCAATAGGATTACCAATTTGCATGAGCGATTCGATATCGCCGGTCCATATAGAGGCTGTGACGTTTTAATTATGAACGACCTATACTGCGTGACAGTTTTAATTGAAGAGTCATTAGTGGATAGTCGTACTTTGGTTATAGGATAGAAGTGCGGTCGTGATGTCGTTTTATATGCCATTTATGTTGACCTTTCCCATTGGGGATCAAAAGTGACCCGCGCGCGATGTATATTGGCCGAGAGACGCTGCCAGCTTCATGAAGGCATCGGAGGGGCGGCCGTTATTATATCTTCGAATGGAAACGGAGCAGATTCGAAAGACCGAAGGAAGGAACGAATGCGAACAATGGAACAGTCGTGATTGGCTCGCTGCGTGAGCGGAATGACTCACAAAGTCCCTGATCAATTTATCCGATTATTTATTGTTGTCAAAAAGCGACGTCTGCCCTGTACCCCAATATCCTTCCATCCTACTATTGCAGCCGCCGCTCGAACCCTCCCCCGTATACAATTCCCAACGAAATCCCTCGATTCTCCTAGTCTGCGAGGAAATGCTAATCTCATTACGTGCCACCACGAGAGTCCCTGCGTTCATACAGTCGCATGCGCGTTTCGCTTTTACACCCTCGTGAAATCGCGAATCCACCCTCCGATGGTACGCACGTATTTATTTCCTGTTGAATGAGAGATTCCCGACAATGCAGACCGACACCAACCCATAAAGAGTTTCCACACAAATTCCAGGTTGAAAAAGAGAGGAAAAGAAAAGATAAAGAAGGGAAAATATTTTTCGCAGAAAAAAAAAGAGAAAAACGAAATTTTATCACAAAGCATCTTTATGGTTGGAAACTATCGATTATTGTTAGTGCACCACTAACCCTCCCATCCCACTCAATTCTTTACAGTTGACTAAATTCGCACAAAGGCAGCGGCACATTCTAGTTCTCCAAAGCGCAGACAATTCAGGGCCGTGCAGCATGCCGAGGGTGTGTAATAAGCAGTTAAAAATAAATTGTCAACACGCGTCGCGTAATTGCGTCCGATAAAGCGTCGCGACGCCGTAAAATCTATCAGCTTCCACGTGTACCAGGCAAAAACGTTGGTCCTTCGTCGTTACGCTTCCTCGAGTCGGAAAGAGGATTAAAATTTTCTTTTTGTTCCTTGTTCTTTCTTTCTTTTTTTTTTTTTGTTCAAACACGAGCCGCAACCGTACGGCTACATCACGTGACTTAAACGAGACGCAATATGGTGTAACGTATGGCCAGATGAAAATGTATATTACACGGAGAAGCAGAAGCGGGTAGAACGATGTGAAAGAAAGAAAGGAGAAAACGAACTGATGGTAATTCACTGAACTGGTTAATCCCGATGCGTTGGGAAATTCGTGGCGTTACGAAAATCGATTTACCAACTGGGACAACTGTAATTACACGCGGATATAGTCGACCATTGGAATTTCACTAGGGGCACAGAAGTGTGACGCATGTTTGCCACATTTTACTCGGAACAGCCCGGCTGCAGTATCAGGAGTGAAATTTCATTCGGATCCCGACGAGAAGCGTCGGTCGCGCCGGTGAGTTTCAGTGTCGGCGAAATTTGACCGATAGAAAACAAAGTTACGAGTTGAAAGAAATGACCAATTTCATAAATGCGCTACGGCGGCGTTTCAGAAACGTAATAAAGTACGTCAAGAAAAACGTATTAATTCTACGTGTATCTTTCAAGAATTTCAAAACAACTTCAAGTACAATGATAGAAACTCCCGATTCTCATATAGGGCTTATATAGACACCTTATAAATCCATTGCGACGAGTAACGACTTACCCTCTCCCCCCTTGTTAATCAAATTTTTGAAACGAGTATCCAGAGTCAGATAACGATCGATCTAATCAGCGTTAATTACGAGCCTGCAAGTGACTCTTTGCCATGGCAAAGTTTTCAAGGTGAATTTTAATGAAATAAATCTGATAGCGTGACGAGTTTGCCGCGAGAACGATCTAAATGAAATTTATTCGTTTCCCAAGTAGAACGTAAGCAATTTTATATCGCAACGAAAAGGGGTGGTCTCCGGCACGCCAAACTTTGAATCATTTCATTCCGAAGTTCCCACGAAGATTCCATCATACAGTCCAGATGCGATAACTTTACAACTCCCAGGCACCGCTTTACACTAAGAGATTAACGATCAACCCCCGGTATTTAACTCGAAAATTCGCAAGCACGTAATCAGGAAATAACTCAAAATTTTCGACAATTAAAGCTGAAAAAAAAAAAGGAACGAACCCCTCGGTGCCGCGTAGCGGAGAATGAAATATTTCAAAAGTCATACATCAAGGTGACGTCATGAGAATTTTGACAATTCGATTACGACGATCCTTCCGCGCTAGCGATTCGAACACGCCTTCGGAATAGGGGTTGAAGATTCATCCCCACCGCCTAGCATACTTATTTAGGGAGAATCCCGATCGAGCCCTGTATACCAGGCTCGTTGCAATGGAAAACTAGCGTAGTTGCGGTTCATTTCACATATTGTCAGTAGGAGGACGTCCCCCTGGTGGGACACAGTAGGGGCGTCGGGGATAGAGTTAGGTTAGGGTTAGGATAAAAAGGCAGCCGCTCCGCCACTCGGTTCTGGCTTGTCAGAGGGTTACGGTGGGGGCTGGGTGCAAGGCACCAGCACGAAGAAGAGAAGCGCCAGGGCGAAGGGTGGTAAAGGGAAAATAGATTCAGGGTGCTATAGCCGTATACCATAGTAAGCGCCAGGGGTGATTGACAGCCAGCGAGGTCGCAGAACGAGACTCACGAAATTACAAGAGCGCCACGCGACAAGTATTAAAGTAATATTCGTTCGGCCGTGACGCAAATTAATTGGCTCTACGGAACAGGATCGGGAGAACCGGGATAATTCCAGATCGTTCCTGGTCCTCGCTGTACATACGTATATATCTTGACTTGTCAATGGGAATTCAATGAGGCACGGATGCTATCGATAGGAACGAGAGCGGAAGGCTGGAAGACACCTATTCTACTTTTTTTTTTTCCAAAATAAATTACGGACTTTTCGGGATTTCCCAAAGTTTTATCCCTGCCCATGAATCCTGAAGAGGGACGAAGACACGGAGAAAAATCGATCGAACTACGTGTATGTCCGGATGAGAGGGATGAAAAGGTGTATTGGTAACCCGTCCCCCCTGTACCCCCTTTTTCCTAGGAAAATAGTAGACGTTTTTTTTTTGGCAACTTTTCAACCGGGCGCTACCGTACGAAACGCTTCGGGCTTCGTTGAGGATATCAAAGGCGAAATACCAAGATACCAAAGATCCGATTATTCGACTCCGCTAACTGACCAGATGCACGATATACGTTTATGGATGCTGAATATAGGAATGTGTGATGCTATATCGTGATGGAAATCGTACGAACGAACACCTTGTGGAAAAGAATTTCAGTGTTCTATATGTATATGTAGACGTGTATATATATATATATATATATCACGATATTGCCACGTGACTCAATAAGGATAGTAAAAATCTAAATTGATTATACAATTAAAGTGAAGAAAAAAAGCTTGAATGAATTGCAAGCGCATCCTATGAGTTTTGCAAGTCTGCATGACACGCGGACATGACGTGTATGCAGATAGGTTTTTATCATGACCGACGGTCATGACAAAAACATTCCTGGTCATTCTTTTTCTGCAGCAACGTATTTTCCGGTCAAAAACTTTTAATCTATCAGATTAAACGATTTCCTGCCGCGGATAATAAATCCCCTGGGGGGGTTGCCACCCGTTTGGCTTCCTTGGATGCAGCTGCGGAATCTGGCGCGCAATAAATTTTCCTATGGCGTTTTTTTCCCCGTCCCTCTAATACCGTAGGAATCGTATCTATCGGGACCCTACGAGCGAATGCAAGGATTGCAGAATCTCCGGCCTTGAACAATGCCAAATGAAAAGGAAGCAAAGAAGCAAAGGAATAGGACTCGGGAAAATCCAATAAACCAAATTCACAGGAGACGAGAGTAACGCGTTGCGCGAGAACGACGAAGCGAATGAAAATAGAAAAGAGATAAAGAGAAGAAATTACAATAGGATAAAGTCACCAAGAGAAAGTAAGAAATCAGCAACTGCGAACGATAGAAAATCCAGTGCAATAAGTCAAGCCGGGAATAGCGAAGTTGGACGTGTAAAAGTTGACGGATGAAAACTCGTGTTTTCGCGGTATAGCAAAGCTAATACTCAAATTACTGGTACGCGTCGTAAAATCGCGACGATGAAATATAGGGTGGAAAAACAGTAGGATAATAAGACGCCGGGCGTCGCGACGACATCGATCACGGGTCGGTGTAGGTACGCCGAGCGAATTTCAATGATCGCAGGCGGATGCCAGGGGACTTCTGCGGTATAAAATAGTCCCTCGTAGAGTAGCCATCCCAATGTACATAGAAGTGATCCGTGAGGCATCCCTCGCAGCACAAAGCGGTTTCTCCTACGTCCTAACGAGCTCACCAGCCAGTATCGTATTTCACGGACCGGTGCATGCATAGCGAAGCTTATTAATTCCATTTAATGGGCTTAAGTCTGCTCGCTAAAGTAGATCGAAATACGTCGAGACGTTGGATAAATTTTGTCTGTGTCGTCAAAGGACAGCGAGAAGCGTGAGAATTCGATGGAAGAGAATGCGAAGTACGTGTTATAAAATTTTTCATAAAACACATCTAATAAAGTGCATATCGATAAGATCGATCGTATCGATCGATAAAGCGCAAGGCGAGTATAAATATTCATTGTTCGCAAAACGAGTGAAAAATAATATATTACGTTATTTCACTTGAATCCTTATCCATATCCAATTGCAGGTACTCGATGCTACCTTACGTAACTGAGATACCCCGCAGGATAGCCGCACGAGAGAGAGAGAGAGAGAGAGAGAGAGAGAGAGAGAGAGAGAGAGAGAGAGAGAGATGGAGTATCGAGGTAGAAATGGCAAATAAAGAATTATGGTATGGAAGTCGCATTAGCCAGAGATCGTTTAATGTAGATTCAGGGAGTAGAGAATAATTTATACAGCCGTAGTCCCGCAATGGACATAGGTAACGACCTCGAGTAGCCCATCAGGTACCCGAGGACGGTGTAGGCGAGCGTTAAACCGATCAGAGAGACGTCCTCCCCCCAGCCCCTCCGATGGAAGTTATTTCGCGACGATACGAGAAACGTATAAAAGAAGAAATGTAAAAAGGTGTGGCGTGACGAGGATTCGCGATGCGTGACTAATACCCGCACGCATTGGTACACGCAACGAGTCTAATCGTGACGTCTTCGAGGTGGAGAACGGCGCGATATCACGATCGCAGCAAGTGGACACGGACCGGCGCCACTGCAGACCGGGTTAACCCAGCAATCTTCACGATGAGGATTGCAATCGAAAGGGCGAGTGGTAAATGACAAAAAAAAACTCTGTAACCGGTAAGTTCGCAACGAAGCATAAAAGAAGTACCCAAGAGATAAAGTGCATTTGCATTCCGGAGCGGAATTGAATGCTCGTGTATCGAGGCGACCCAAGACAATGAGATCGACTAGCAATTAAACCAGGTACATAGTTGTCCATCCGTCCAAGGCTGCAGCGCGCATCGATGCGTCTGCCTGTAGATCCACGCACGTCCATCCGTTCGTCCATCCGTCCAAGGCTGCAGCGCGCATCGATGCGTCTGCCTGTAGATCCACGCACGTCCATCCGTTCGTCCATCCGTCCATCCTCGGGAAGATGCTGAGACTTGGATTCTCAGCAAGCGGACTGAACGCCCGTGAGTCGTAAAGAAAACGGCAGGTGGAATGTCACGGGGAAGTTGGGGAAGACACAGGCGGATATTTTGCGGCCACCCGAAGATGCCATTGCGAGACGGGATCGGTAAAGCAATTAAAACGTCGAAAGAAGCGATATTATGTCTTAAATGCTGAGGAGCGACGGTGCGCATTCCGCGATGCTGAGCCGCTCTCCGACTTCTCAGACCCTGAGACCTCGGGATTCTGATTCCGATGTGGAGGGAGAGATGGGATACGCGAGGATTCGCGAACTCTCAATGCAGCTACGTGATTCCCTTCCATTCTCGATTCATTCTCCTCCCTCTTGTCTCCCCACCCACCGCCCGTCCTACGACGTCGGTATCCTTGCGCGTCGCCGTCCTGCCGCTCTGTTTTGTCACACATTCCGCGCGCACTTCACTGACGGCAGACATTTGCCGAAGTTCTCCGAGACCTCATGGACCCCCTTCGCAATGTGAAACTCGAAATACCTGAGTTCAGCTGGTTGCGCAGACTCACGAGGCTCCGTTCTGTTCCTTCGCGAGTGACTTATCGGGAGGAAGGAAAATCATCCCTCTGATATGAAATTTCTTATGCAATTAAAACGGCAATCGAAGTGCATTGCATCGATCAGGATGCGAACACCGAATGGAGCTGAAAGACTCCCCGTATGGTACCAAGGACGTCCGTACCTTCTTTTTGGGGATCATCCGCGGGATGGATTGGATACGAATGATGACATTAGCAAGGATGGGTACGGGATCATGTTGAATTTGAGGGTTCAAGGGAAAATAAGGGTGGGACGGAGAATTACGGATAATAAGAGAAGCGGCAGCGCTGCCAGAGTCAACCGAACCACTTCGCGGAATGAATAGCTAATCAAGAGAAAAATTGTGAACTGGACCAGGCCGTATATTTATTCAAACGAATGCGTAATTTCAACGCAATTCATGAATATTATTAAAATTAATTAATTTGGGTGACTCGATTATCTCAGTATGAGAAAAAAAAATAGAAATCGAGGCTCTGTATAAACTGCCACCCAACCTTGTAACAGCTTTATCGTTAAATACCCTATACAATAATCTACGTATTTTGTATCACTTTTCATAACCCAAAAAAAAAATTGCATCAATATAAAAATCCTTACAAATCCCGAAACGTTACATCGGTCCCATTCATCCGATAATATACGGCACAAAGATATTGCTGCGAATCGTCGAAAAAAAAAAAAATGTTATACACGGTTTTTGCTTGTTAATGACTGTACAGCCATTCGTTACATGCAAAACAGGCACTTTTATTATTATCGGATGTTATTAAAATCCAGATGAGACCATCAGTTCTGCCCATTTACCTTTGTGTCCCTTTCGGCTAATACTCTCTCTCAAACTATTCGCGCCGCTCTCCCCCCCCCCCCCCCGCCACCCTACTTCCACACCAGGCATACCGCAAATTTTTACGTTTCAGTGAATCCGCTCGAAAATGGCAATGGCAAATGACGTTCTCGATAACGCGAACATACCTTTTATATAACCATCAATACGAAAGCCATTCTACGAGTCATTGAATACAAGACCCATATAGGAACGAGGTACTAACGTACACAATGGTCCTCGTTCAGCAGAAAATCCTCGTACTCGTACGAGATTGCAATTTCGAATAAAAAAAAAAAAAAAGTTCATCTTCCGCAAATCCAACAGAACGTCATATACCGTTCAGTGCACGCATACCAAGGTGCTTTGTCATAAATAATTAAATGCAGTGCAGCCTCCAAAAAAAAAAATTATGTAATCCCAAAAAAATTGAACAGCGCGTCTGCAAATGGCATCGGAGTTGATCGAAAGAATGATTCCGTCATACCTTCCTCGCGTAGAGGACAGGGCGCAGCGTATTCAGCCTGAAAAAGAATGGATCTTCGCGAATAGAAACTAAGAAAGAATGAAAACGGCGCGCACAAGGAACACGGGCGGACTTGAGCACTAATGGGCTAATTAGCGAATGTCCGCCAGGCAGATAGAGACTTAGACGTGTGTGTAACAGGAACGGTAAGTTAGCCGGGAGTCAGATTGATATCCGTAGGGCAATTTATTAGCAGGTGCAGAGAACAGGGAACCTACCTTTAGGTATGGTACCTGTATATATACTTGTACATATATGTATATACTGTTCCCTATGAGAAACGGTTTCGATCTGAGACTCCCTTTATATCCATATGCACGTATACGAAAGGTCTAAGTATGATTTAATTAGATCAATCTGTCCTCTTCCCTAGTGGTTTTCGTCCTATAGCAGTTTCTCGCTCCTCGCAATACCAACACCCGCCTGCTCTCCTATACTCGTTCCAGTTACACCCCTGGAGACTTACTATTACTCTTACACGCAGTATATCAGCACACCACCCCCCACGCCACCCCCTCGTCAACTGTTATACATCGGCAACTACCGTGTACCGTTTCCTTCCCTTGCCTAGAAACATCCTTCATTTACTAACCGCTTTCCTCACGCAATCCTCTTCTGCATCACTCCTGAAGATTGCGTCACGTCACAGACAACGGCCAACGCGCCTTCGTCCTATCTTACTCGAACGTCGAATGGCTCTGAACGACACTGACGACGCCTATGTACGTTCCTGAAGAAATTCAGGAAATAAAAAGCTCGTGGATGGTATTTTCAGTAAATTTTTTTTTTTTGTTTTTCATTTTCATTTCCCTGGGTACACTGTACATCGGAGAGCAGACGCCTGCTAGATGCTTTTCCACTTCCTCGAGAAACGCCTTAATGGGAAGTGGCTGAGCTGGAAAGTCTCATTTTTGTCCTGCCCGTCGTCACTCTGCACCGCTGTATACGTATTCTACGTGTAAGACCCTTATAAAGTGTCTGTTGCATTTTTCTGTCCTTCGCTATATGTCTCGACCACGTATTAGATACGTCCTGTCGCTTTTCCTAAGGTACTCGACGAAATTAAGTCAGGACAAGTCAGCCAACCGCCAAATCCCAGAGCTTGTTCAAACGCGACAAACTGCTGCACCCTTTTCAGATGCGCGATTTAATGGGCGACACGTAAAACGAGAGAGAAAGAAGGTCAGCGTCTATCACGGTCGAGACAGGAGGAAATAGAAATACTCTACGGGCATTAGAATCGTGGCAACGGCCAAAGGATTTTACAGAGCGCGAGAAGCAACATAGAATTTGAAAATGCATTCGCGTACACGGTACCGTACGAGATTCTATTAAAAATTCAACTCCGTGAGAGAAAAAAAAAAGCTTGGCATTCGCGTGTGCCGACTGTTCGTGAAAAATAAACGAGACCCGGCCGAGTCTCTTGATTCACATTCGCCTTCGATGCGAATCGAATTAATACCGACATTTATACTTGCCCGTCGCCCAATTTATCCGAGAATCGCACGAGGGTCACGAGAAGAAAAAAAAGAAGATATTTGTATCAAAGTGCAAAAACATTTTTTTTTATTTATTTTTTTTTATTTTTTTCTAAAAAATCATCAATAACCCAAACGGCAACAGATTGGAATCCGGAATGAGTGGTTCGCAAGGCATTCCTTTTACGCGTGACTAATGGCGGCCGTCGGGCTGAGCGCGCGAGAGTCGCTCAGGTGTTTGGAAGGTCCCGCGAGATGCGAATCGCATTGACCATTTAAGCGCGTGCATACGCAGAAAGTGCCCTGGTACATACGTGGTAGTTTCTTTCTGACATTTGGACGCAGCACCTGCTCCGCGCAATGCTTCACCATTTCTGTCCACCAGCTGCGGCTGGTTCTCTGTGAATTAAAAGCGACGCGATACTACCTAACCTGCTGTACCCTATGTTCTGCGTATGCGCGTATAATGGCAACAAAAGAGAATTGCAAAAAAAAAATAAATAAATAAAAGTCCAACTCACCTACAGCTACAGCAGCGAGTAAGTAAAACGCATGAGGTAGCGAGGTTTGGGAAAAACTCATTTCGAAAGTGAAATAAAATTGTACGACTGAGAAAGTAAGGAAACAAAAAGGAAGGAATGCGCTTTGGAAATAGTCCCTTGGGGCGCATGCGCCGTGGGAGGACAGAGGCTGGTCGGATCGGTTCTCCCTGTACGAAGCGACCATGGTCCTTCGGATGCGTATAGAAAGAAAAGGAGAGAGAGAGCGTTCGAAGGGGAAAGAGGGAGAAGGAAGAAAAGACGCGAGAGAGAGAGAGAGAGAGAGAGAGAGAGAGAGAGAGAGAGAGAGAGAGGCAAGGTATTACTGGAAGGAGAAAGAGAGAAAGTAAGAGGGACTGTTCTCACGCTGGTTGCCAGGCAAGTCCGAACTCTGCACGGTTGCAGACCAACATCGAGGGGATTTCTTGCAGGTCTAATGTTTTGCCGATCCGCACGGAATACAGAAAGTCCCCAAAGATAAATGACATAATCGGTTCCCCTTCGAGGTGAACCTGAAACCGGAGGAACCAGACGAACCGGACGGAGAATCCGCACTGCCAGAATTGAAACAAGGCCAATCGGTATAGGAATCGCGCAACGCGTGCTTAACGATGCCGACAATAACTACACGCAATATATATCCACTCGAGTAATTACAATGTGAGAAATACTTAATTAGCTTTCTTTAACGACCCCGACGATCCTGTCGTTAGCCATTAAGGATATTGGTAGGCATATATGCGCAGTCATATACGCGAAACACCGCGAAAAATATGCCTTGCTGAGTTTCTCGACTTTAATATTTTTCACGTGACGCTACGATAAGAGAATTTCATGGCGACGATCGTTTTACGTCGTCGTCGCGACTTGCGTTACGAAATTAATTAATTAATCCAATGACGCTATACGTTTTAAGTGCGAAGTGTATCGCAGCGCTGCTCGTGTATGCTCGAGCAATTGGACGAAAATGTGTCAAAGTTTCGCGTGGCTTTTGAGGAGGGACGCAACAGTGGTGCAGCGGTGCGCTTTGCGAAAGTGGCTTATCACAAAACACACCTTAGTTTGCACTGCTGTTACCGCAAAGTGGTGCTAATGATTGACTGTTAGTTGCAGCAGGTTACACGAACGCGCGCGACTCCGAGAGCGTTCTGGATTCCAGTTTTCGTTCACACATAAATCCATATATGTATATATATATATATATATATATATATATATATATATATGTCCAGGGGCATCTCTCAGGACTTTATATATATATATATTGGACTATTATATATATATATATATATATATTGTATATATACATTATAGGCAAGTTGCATTTGCATCGTGAGTGCACGCGTCGAATTACGATTCGTAGCACGTAAAGATCCAACACGGACGTACGTTGACACGTGTACGAAATTCCCCGTCGCAAATCCCACGAGCAATAATAATTCAAATATAAAGATGAGAGTTTTCCTTTAAACCTTTGTAAATCTGTAGTTTCGCAGTTTCCCTTTAATACCTGTCCGACATTGGCACTGTTCTGTCTTCGTTTCATACCCGGAGAGGCTCGAAAGAGTCGTTGAGTTTTCATATGCGTATGGCTCAGCAGCAGTGATATCATCCAGCTGCGACAAATAGCTATAGGTGTCGACAGGAAAATATATCTGCGAGAGACAGCAGCGATTTGGCATATAAAGTCAAGATGGTCAGGTGGATTATTTTCGAGGGTACGTATACATATATGTAAGGCTAAGGGCGCAAGGGCCGAAAGAGATGCCGGCAACTCGGACTATTCGCCGCGTCAACCGCATCCGCGAAGACTTCCTCCTTGAGCCATATGGCGTGAAGACTTTAGTGTCGACGGAATCGTAATTTCAGGTCTGATCAGAGACGCGCGAGAAGATTTGGAACGCGTTTCTTTTGGCGTGTTGTACGTCGAATTGGAAGGATTCGCGCGGTGGGAAGAGACGCGGTAGCGAAAGAAGCGGACAAAGTGGAACGAAGTGGCGGTAGTACGGAGAGCGTGAAGAAGAGCAAAGCTAGTGAACGAACTGAGAAGTGGAAGAGGAAGAGGGTATATAAAAGCCTACGAGAACGAGTGGTTATACGATGTGGACGAGGCTTTAAGGTCGTGACGGAGTCTGTAATTTTATGGTGGACCAGATTGGCGAGGTTCTCGCCGAAGCCCTTTTTATCGTAGAAGCGTAAAAGAAAGGTCTGGTTGTCGGTAGGACGCGCCGTGAATTCACGATACAGGAAGAGAACGGCAGTGAACGCTATCGGATGCTGCGCTGGACCAAGTCACAAACTATCGGCATCGAAATCTATCACAAGTGACAACGAGCATATACAAACCAAGAGCGATGAGCCGAGAGTAAGTAATACCGAGATGACTGTACGCTGACTGGACCGCCGGTTGCCCGCAGCATCCGTCTTGACGTCTTATCTCGTAAGACGTTAGCACAGCAACCACCTGGCATCACCGTCAAGTACGAACCTAGGCACTTGATCGTAGAACGACTCTCTTCACGGAGTCGTAGCGCCTAAAGGTTGCACACGTGACTATAAATCAAACGCCCACGCATGTGTATCGCGTACCATTCGCGCACGCGCAGTCGTGACCTTTCCGAGCGGCGGTCCAGCCGTTCTGCAAATTGAAACGGAAAGTGCAATTTACGGGTGAGCAAGGATTACGTCCAGCATCCTTTCCCGTACCGACGGACAGACGAGAGTGAAAGATCAACCTAGCGAGGAAGCCTCTTGTCTCTCGCACTTCATGAAAAGAGATTGGCGCACGATTCTCCTGCAGCATCCCGTCTCTCCTCGTGATGGCAGATCCCACCTCCTGGTGCGGTACCGTACACGTTGCCCCCACCGAGGATTCGTGCAAGGTATTCGCGGTTAACATCTTGCACCCCCTGCGCCGAAGACGATTTCCTCGTGTATACATACAGCGAAGACGGACACGAGGGTACGGACTGCGCGAGAGCAGGCGAGACGGTAGATTTCGAGCTACCATTGGCTGGAGAGAGACAAGCGACGTAGCGTGCGCGCTCGATAATAATATTGCGATATCGCGCAATATCGTATTTCATTAAGCAGAACCAAGAAGACTCGTACGGGTAAAGAGGAGAGCAACGGTTTTCGAAGTTATAAAAAAAATTGCATAAAATATCGAGGCTTCTTGCATGATCGCTGCACTACTAATATATATATATATACATATACTATATATCTATGTATATCTATACACAGTCGACTCACCTTCTTCGTTATACATAATAAATGGGGGTCAAACGGTATTCCGAACTTTTGCTACTCGCGTCACTCGAAGCCATCATACTCGATTCTAATGGCTGATCGATGAATCGTGTGACGCATTCGAGTTCACTTATTGTTAGAATCTCCTGGTCGGTTAAACGACGGGCGATTCCCGTGGCACCCAAAGTCGATTTATTATATACGGAATGCGGTAGGACGTCGTATATGTTATCCTGCAACTGTACGTTTCTACATACGAGCGTCCGTTGCCGTAAGCACATTCGCGATAAACTTTCTGACATGTGACTTGAGATTATTACCATGAGCAATGACTACCGAGAATGAATATCGCTCTTCGCATGCCTATCTACAATTTTCTTCGTTGCTATCGTACACGGTGGACGATACCACGTGTGTATATTGCACCGCGTACGCTTCAAAGAAAAACGCTGTAAGCCCTAGTCGTACAGACTTAACTGACTATGCAGACTGCCACGGTTGGACATACAGAGAATTATTATGGCGTTTAATTAAGTTATATACGATTTTATCTCTTTCGAATTATTATCTGTCAATTCCGATAAGATATAGGTTCTCACGTTGCATGAACCCTATGCCTCGTCCGTATAAAACGACCCAGTAATCATACTGAGATCCAAGTATAAAAAAGAGGGGAAGCAGGCGACAAAAAATTATTCTATTATCACCCCGGTGACCATTTCGACTTTCAGCCCCGAACAACTTCATAATCAGTGAGACTCGAGTAACGCATACCAATGTGACTCTTATCCACTGGCGATTACACGGGAAAGATTAATTACCAAAACTTTCCCGTGAGTCGCACATATACATGTATACCGAGCAACCGCGAGAACGAGAAAGGATATATGAACATAATCGAAAGATGTAAGTATGTGTATATATAGAGTCGTGTCAAAGTTCACACCGGGACGTTTATACGGTAGCGTAATATAGGACACTCCGATGCTCGTCTATCGGGATTCCAGAGGCAATAAATTAGTCGAGGAACCAATTCGTAGGGAGCGCCATCGTGCTTTTTCATATCCGTATAGTTAGGACAGGTCAGGTCGGTCTCAAGGCGAGCTGATAAATTATCGCTGTTAAGAAGCCCCAAGAAAGGAAGAGACCGTCCCCCCTCCCGTACCCCTCTGCCGAGGGGGCCCTGCTGTGGGCACACGACTTCGGTGTTCCAGTCCTTCCAGTGAGCCATGCTTCTTCAAGATAAGACCGAGTAGGATATACGTAGGTAATACGTATATCCTACGTGCACCGAGGTATATTGGGCATGGTCGCGTCACGTGGGTCATGTAATCATTAGTGGAGAAGACAGATGGGCTAATGGCGTTTGGCTCACCCACCATTCCCAGAGCCCATTCCCTTTATAGCTCCGTGTCTCGAATCTCAATGGATCTGTATATTAGCGTGATGGAGTCATCGACCGATTGATTATCGCATTTTCCCCATATACATATAGGTATCGATAGTGACGTTATCAAGCTGCCATTGCGTTAATAGGAAAATTCAATTTTTACACGGGAATTATCAATCGGCTGCAAGTGCGCGAATTTATTCGCAAAAGGGGGTCGCGGGGTCGATCGTCAATAATTCTACCGGATCCGCAAAGCACAAGTAGGGGGTTAACAGTGTTAAGATTAACAGCGAAAGGTTCACCTGAAAGATCCTCATCGATCAATTTTACATACGTTTGTATGGCTGAAAGCTCGATGTTCGGTCCGAGCGTTAATATTACCGCCGCTGAGAAGGGGAGGGAGAGGTGGCTGAGGCAAAGCGAAAAAAAAAAAGAAAAAGAAAGGGGGCACACGGTAGAAGAGAGTGAAAGGGGGACGGAGTAAGCAGCCGCCTAGTTACTAAATCTCCGTAGTATAGTAATGAGTCCGTGAGACCTGTAATTTTCACCAGGTTATGCTCTTCGCTCGCAATTACAAATTAATAAACGGTTGCGGACCCCGCGGCAGCCGCGAATGATTTATATCCCGTGTTTCCTAATTACGTCTCCGCGTCGTGCCGTTGCCGCCATTACTACCCCATCTGGCCGTTGGACGAACTCAAAGTTTACCGAGTTTAACACGCCGGAGTTTAAACAAGTTCACCCGTTATATCTGTCCCTCGGTCTGACAGCTGCGTCATTTGTCATCGGCTTCTCAGGACGTCAGAAACTCCCGTCATTGCGACTCCGTCGTTGCCCTCTCACGGAATCCTTGCATAACCAAGGAGGTCAACGTGGGAGACGCCGCGAAGAAAGTTTCTTCGCGAAATACAAAAGACGCTGACCCGGTACCTCTTTATGCGTGGACCTTGCCGGTAGGAGCTACCTGTGGAACATAATTCGAACGCTGACGCCTCGCGACTGTACTTTTGGCCGCTTGACGATCGACATAAAGGCGAGGGTGCAATGTTGAGGGAGAAGCTGCCGCAGTGGTGCGTATACGAGGGTGGAAAAACGATATAGTCGACTCCATAGAACATTCCTGAATAGATGGCTGTGCCGATGGAACGTGTGTGCGAGTACCACGAGACGCAAGGATAACGCGCCTATCGGCTCCTGGAAAGCGATAGCTGCACGATAGACCGGCACTTAAAACACTATGAAAAAAATGCAGATGGCATTTTAGACGGTGCACACACAGCGGAAACGAGCTGCTTAACGACTACCGAAACAAATGAGGCCTGCACTTCCTGAGCACAAATTATTGTAATTTGCATCGGTTAACTCCGTAATTACTTGGGGGTTACAGGTTAAAGGGCTATTATCCGTCTACTTACTTCGCACAGTGAAACCTGCCTGAAACGCACGCGGCCTCCGAACGTGGTCCAATGCTCGACACCTGCTGCAGCCAATTATTTAGCTTTTCAAGAAAATTAAAAATAATAAAAGTCTCCGATGGCGATTTCACATCACATATACTTTTTATTTATGTTTTTTTCTTTTTTATTGCTCCTAGAGTCTCTCTCGAATTCTCGTGTAAAACGCATTTAATTATTTTGCGGATTCAGTCCGATACCGACCGACAACCAGTAAACACAGTATGTAGCCACGAGTGCGCAATCAGTGTCAATTTAGACAGCGGATATACGAATCCTTCGACGTCCTGTCACGCGGCACAATAGCAATTGGCGCGCGTTCGCGCATCACGTGGTGAACCGGAATAAAGGAAGTCTCGCCGGTATATAAATGTAGCCGTCGGAGAGGATGGCAAGAGAAAGAAAATCTCGACCGATTTAAATTCTGCACGAGGCTTCGAGAAGAGAAACGAAGGCGGAGGCGAGTCTTGGAAGCGAACCAAGATCTCGAAAACACTTCCGATTCACGACCGGAAGAGGGATAATTGCTTCTCTCCTCGGCGCGAGGAAATAAAGTTGCAATAAAGTACGCGAGGCGAGAGCGTAACGGGTTTTCCAGGCGTAAAACTCGCGGGATTTTCGCCAGAGAGCCGTGAGTTCGGGTCCATGGTGCGAAGAGAGCAGGAGAAGATGAAAAGGGCATCCGTACGGCGATCAGAGGAGTAAATCAGCTTAGTCCACAAATCGAGAAACTACGCGTTGCTAACAGCCTTCCTCGTGTCTACTATTTGGGGAAAAAGTTTGTCGTTATACCAAAAAAAAAAGAAAAAAGGAGGCGAACGGGGCGAAGGAGAGTCGCGGATTGGAAAGTCGTGACCGAGGGTGGCAGGTCGGGTAACAGGATGGAAGGACGGGTAGATATATGACTCTGCTCGTACCAACCCGGAAACGGTAATAATTCATGCCGACCGTGCGGTTAACGGGACAGCATTAAAGATTCTTGACTTACGCCGTCCATATCGCCACCTGCCGCCAGCACCGGCACCACCAGGACCAGACCCCAGCCCAGCGACCAGCTCGGGACTAGCACTCCTTGCTGAACTTACTCGACATATAAATGTCAAAAGCCCGCCGCGTATATACATTTACGTCGACCAGTAAAGGCATCTCTAAGACACCTGTTCAACATTTCATTTACTCGCGATAACACGACCGACCCAATACGTGATTCTCACGAGGATCAAACTATGAGAATTCGATATTCGAATTACATCATAACGATCGGGCACACGCGACCCTGAATAAGATTTACCCAGGTATACAGATAGAGTACGGATACCTACTCACGGTCCATTGACTAAGGTGGTACGTGGGTGGATTGATCTTGAATTTCCATAAACGACGTCTCGATTGACCCTGACGCCGGGTAGGGGCTCTATTTGAAACGCTTGTAGCGTAGCCATTCGAGACGCCATGTTGGCCCGCAAGAGGCGCGGGTGTCGTGAAGACGAAGAGTCGAGGGTCTCATGCAGAATTTAAAAAGCCATAAAGAGCAGCGCCAGCAACGACGTCAGAGTTCAGAGTAGCCCGAACGCTTCGAGAGAGTCAATCGATCCCGCGGAATCATCCAAAAGGTATCAGCCCAATCGAACCCAGACAGTCAAGGGTGGTTCCGTGACGTCTTTCGTTCCGGCATCGGCAAACAAACGACCGCCCGAGCTTCCTCGCGTGCGATTTCTCCTTCGCTCTAAAGAGCTTCATCCTTTCCATTCTTCTTGCACTATACCCATCAGAGACCCTTCACCCTCATCTTCGCGGACGCAAACATACTATCCCTTCGTTTCACCCTGACACCCATATATTTATCGCCGGCTTTCTTTTTAGGCTTCAATCTCGCTTAATCCCCGGTAACGAGAACGCGTGAGTTTCCTAGCTCCGACATCAGCAGGGAAGCCAGTACGAGACCAGCAACCTCAGCAACCCCATTGCAGCCCTATGGCCAATGAATCCACCGAAGGGTTAACAAGGATATCGCGTACCTCGAAATATTCTTTAAAACTCTGCACGACACTCTACTTCCGGTCTCGAAGACGACAATGACCGCGCCAGTACAAAACGGCAACGCTACCAGGGTGGTTTTTCGTCCTGGTTCAAAGAGACGTGCAGCAGCCCTCCTGCCATTAGCGTTGCAATTAAACATGTTTATTACCCGGCAGCCGTAATACAGCCGGCGAGTCCTTAATGTTAGCTAGATAGCACAGCATGCATTGCGTGCCAACCAACCAGCCATCCAACCATCCACCCAGTCAGCCAACCATCCGGCAAGAGCTACGCGCTGGGTAATGCGTCTGCTTAACTGCCTTACCGAGGTTCGTATAGGTCTGCTACTTCGCTCGCTCACTCAACGCCCAGGCATCGCGAGCTGCGCGCTACCTCATTAGTCATTTCACCTTCCTCTTCGTTCGCCAATGGAAAAGGCATAACGTAACCTAATGTACCTTAAGTGCCGGCGAGATACCGGTCCGTAAATAAACGTGCGATCGCAACCATAAGCCAAGCGTGCGCGCGCCGCGCTGTGTCCGGCAATAAACTGCAACTGCAGTCAGCCCTGCCAATTTGCGGATACGAGAAGCGTATATACTCCCGTCATCGCCTACGAGGGGGTTTCATACTTTTCGCCGTGCGAACACGTGTTGTTCGAGGTGTAAGACAATTTCTCGGCTCTCCCCCCTACCTCGTAACACGTGTACGCCCCGTATACGGGTATGCATAATTCGGCAGCTTCCAAAGCTTAAAGAGGCTGCGGAACGACTTTGACCGACGAGTCGACGATACGTTATTCGCGCGCGAGAACATTCAAGATTTTACGCACGCGAGATCACTGAGCTCGTCATCCAACCGCAGACGAGTATCCCAATGAGATTCACTGTTGACGGCCTCCTATAGGCACTTTATCCCTTTCATCAGGGTGTCGCCGAATCGCACTACACATCAGGACCACCAATGGTCGTTCCGTTCGTCTCTGTCTCTCGCCTGGAGTTCCTCGGGCGCCTTGCGTCCGCGCCGGTATAGCGTGTTGTGGATGCATAAGGATGCAGACGTAAGAAATAAAGAAAAAAGGACGAGGGGAAAAGAAGAAAAAAGGTCAAAGATAAGGAGCGATGAAAATTTTATCGGTAAGCAGGTTGCCCGCGAGTAGCTGAGCTCTCTCGTGGCGTTCGTGATTTGAAATGTTGCCGGACAACCGGGCTGTCACATACGGCACTGTAACTTGGTAGAGGGCACAGCTTCGTACAAATCCCGATAAGATCCCGATGACAATGATCGGCCACTAGGCCTCTTTTGGCCTGGCAATCTCACTCGCGAGACGTGGGAATCGCTGCCGAAGGTCCCGACCGCTCCTCCCCCTCCACCACCGACGCGTGCATTTTTATAGAACGACTGCCTTTACGAAGACGTGCGCTCGCGCGCGGCTTATGGTAATTTCACGACTATCGCTCGAGACGACCTCACGCGAGACTTTCGGATCCGCGTACGATCTTTACGCTCCCTCGTTCTCCTCTCGCGTATAATTCCCACCACCCGCGCCATTAGAGGGACAGATTCTATCGAGGACGAGTCGAACGTCCCCAATTCTCATCGTCTCTTACTTTGCTCTTGGGCTCTTCGTACAAAACGAGGCAGGGATTAGTTACCGAATGCGCACGAGGCTTGATGGACTCCGATGGGAAAGATCGGATTATCTGTACAGGCTGCGGATACTTTAGTACGAGGGTGGCACGAGAAAAAGCAGAGACCCCACCCACGTCCTTCGTGAATTCCAAGTGCCTCGTGGCTCGTATCGCTGTACTGAATGTGTCGTGAAAAATCAGCCGGAAGTAATATACACGTGAACTGTCACTAGGGGACCGAGCGTTAGGATTAATTGTACAAAAGACATTGATATCCTTATTTTCCAAATATCGTCCTTTCATTAGTTTCGCCGTTGGAGAGGATAAAGAATTTTACAAAGAATGCGAGTCCTGAACCTTCCCTGATATATCTGTTCTTCTCCTACGCACGTAAATCCGCATAACTCCGTCTCTCTCGCTCTCCCGTCAAGCATACAATATATTATTTCACGAAAATCGCATCCATCCGAAGTTAGCCTGTCCTTTTGATTGCTGTGGTAGAAATAAAATTTTTGTAATATAAAAAAAAATTAACTCCGTCACGTGAAACGACTTCGTGATTTCTTACAATGAACTCGAAAGACGAATGACGAACACGTAGAGAAAAATCGTTATGACGAATTCTATAATAACTTTGAAAAAAAAAAAACCGAGTCAAATTGTGCATCCCGCAAATCGGTATACGGACACCTCCCGGTCGTACGGAGGAAAATGCAATACCTACAATTCGTACGTATGCTTTCACGTAAAGTAAAGACGTGTCGCGTGCCCCTACTATAAATCCCCCAGAAACCTAGGCATCCTGTTGGCGCGCCGTGACCATACCTTCGAATGACAAGTAAGCCGTACACACAGCGTTCCGTAGTACGGCGCCATAAATAGTAAAGGCGCGTTACTATCTGGAAGGCAGGGCGAGAACGTCATCGATCATCGATGCATGGAGCGTGCTATGCCGTGCTTGTTGCTATTCCTCCGCTATTGCCGCGACCACATGGATGAAGCCAGGACTGGCTTATACGTAGCGATCAGTCCGCCTACCGTGGTAGCGAGCGAGCTCTGCCATCGTTATTGATATCGAAATTGGTACCTACCACGACTATTATCGTATGTAAATATCGTAGAGGATGGACGCTACCCTAGCTATAATAAGGACTGGATGGTCTCACGCGGTGCAGGAATGTGAGCGGAGCGGGCAGCGCTCGCGCGCCACACACTGAATCTGAATGAGGATGGCGAACGCTCGAAGGAGAAGGAGAAAGGATTTAGAGAAAGAGATAAGGAGAGAGAGAGAGAGAGAGAGAGAGAGAGAGAGAGAGAGAGAGAGAGAGAGAGAGAGAGAACGAACAAGCGTGGAAGCGAATGAGATAGCTTTACGAGAAGACAGGAGCGATGGAGAAAGAGCTGAGGGAGGTAGGAGGAAGAGAAGGCAAAGAGAAAGGGAGAGCAGCAGCCACTGGCTCCGGTCCCCATGCCCTGCCCGCCTGCCTGCCTGCCTGTTTGCGCCGAGGGGCCCATGCTCATGGACCACGAACATTTTGCCACGCTCAACTTGCAAGTAGTACGTATCCTACGTACAGTTACGATAGCTTACGTATACGTATTGGGATCGGTACAACGCTATATAATCTTACTTATCCGAGCGGGATCCATTCGCCTTGGAGTATGCACTACATCGTCCCCAGTAAAGTATTATGGGAACGTTGCCGGATGATCTCGATGTGAAATACATACGCATGAGGCTTTACCCCGAAAAACGGCCATCATTTTTTCTGGCTTTGATAATGACAAATAAAAATATTGCCAGTTAGATCTCAAGCAAGATGCAAAGGTAATTCAAACGACAAACTCCGTCCGGTAGGCTAATTCGAAAGTGACACCTCGTTCCGCGTCTTCTTCGTATCCTTGAAGTATCAAAAAAAAAAAGATACGAAGTCAGGTACAGTATATCGCAACGACGAAGACCTTTGACATCGTCGACCAACCGACATCAGTTCCCAGTTACAAATCAATAGAATCAAGAGCATGGTGGTGTATAAGGGTTTGCGTCAAAAAAGAGCGGCCCGATCCTCCAGCACTTTTGAACGATGAAAATTTTTTGATTAATGTGACGTGGGCAATAATACCGTATCCACGAAGTCACGTAAACGAGCACGTACTTAATTACCATTGACGATAACCAAACGAAAAGAAAAAGACCATCCGATCTCGCGAGGGCCCAAATGAATTTGGCATCGCGTGTCATTCGCACGCTTCCCTTAAATCCCTTAAACGGATCCCGCATACGTCTTATTCCCGTATACCGGGAAAAGCCAATTTGCACACGATAATCCGCGAGAACGTTTGACTCCTCGCACGGAAGTAGAGCGGACTGCACAACGCCGACATTGTAAAGTACGAAGGGCACTCGAGAGGGTCGAATTCAAAGGTATCGGGATCTTCGTAAACGTTAAAATAAGCTTAAAGGTGTATTCGTATTCGCCGTGTTGCGCACACAGTGTCGCGGTAGCTCGCGAAAATAATTCTTATCGCGGCACAGCGACAGCCAACGTTATTAATGGTGCCACGAGGAAGGGTGGCCGTAAAGCTTCACGTAAGTTCACGGAAAGTGAGTGCACCTAATGACCGTTTAGGATATTTTCCTGAGCGTAGCCTTTAAACGCTCTTTTAAGAGGGTAAACGTTCCCAAGTAAATATATATACATATACTATATATATATATGTGCATACATATACACACATGTATAGACATACAGGTAGCACGTGACATTACTTATTGAATCGTAAAAATGTTTCGCTGCCTGAAACATCAGTTTATCGAATTTTCGTGAAGCGCAAAAAGCAGCAGCCCATATGTGTCTCTTCGGTCGAGACAACTGAAACGTGTGCGTAGACGCAACATCGAAGAATCTCTCATATAAATTGCATGAATAAGGGGAGAGGTGGGGGGGGGTGGATGTTAGACTGCGTCACGATATATATATACACTGTCTGTATCACCTCTGAGACACGAGTTACATATACAGTATACATGCAAGGCAAGTTACATGTCGAACAGTAGGTGTATCTCACGAGGTGGATTCTCGTGGAGAAGTCCCCGCGGTGTGTACTTTCGAAACAATTACAGATCCCCGCGCAAAGATACCAGTCAGGTGAGTTGAAAATTTCATAGAGTAAACGACACGGCGGCTAACTTCATGCAAACGACATTCAAATGTATGCAGCACGGTATTTCCAAAGTATGCACCGCGGCAGGATCGACTACGTGGAGGGAAAAGAGGTATTCGAGGGTGGTTTTCAGCCGATTTTAAGGAATTTCAAAGAAAATTCATCGCGATACCGTGGATACCGCCGACCGTGCATCAAGGACTGTCGCAACGTTAAATATTAAGGATCGAGGACGAAGGTTGTACCGCGACCCTTTCAAGGCCCTCAAACAGTATTAAAATTCAAACGGATACAGAACGAGAAGGTTCGAAAGGCAGATACCCGCGGCCTTTCCCATTACTATTTTTATTTTTCATCCTTACCATCCGCGCGATACAGGAACACAAGGAAGGAATAGAATTATTCCAAAGTATCCCAGAACCTTTTCCTTGTACGTCTCATCCGGCGTCGTCGTTCTGACGGAACTTTACGGGAAGGACCCGTAAGGGACAATGCGCGGTCACCGATCGAACCCTGGCAGATATAAGAGAGGGAATCTCATTCCCTCGTGTTTGATATTTCATGGTAACGCGAAGGCAGGAGGGAATCGTGGGAGGACATGGGTGAGAGCATGAGGGGAGGGGGGAGGGGGGGTTGAAAACGAAACGCCATAGAATAGAAAGGAAGGGCACACGGGACAGAGAGCGACGTCGGGGTGGCCAGGGAATATCGATTGAACATTCGCTCAAATATTTAAACGCTATTACCGGCGGCGCGCGTATAGTTATACGGCTATACGCGAACACTGTGACCTGGTGGGTTCGGTTACGTAGGCCTGCGGGGCCTCGAACACGTTTCGCAGTTTACATCACGGCGGAGTCCCACACCAGTTCGCGTCGACCCTCGTTTCTTGCGTCACCCCTTGGAGCGGTACCCGTAACAGCCCGGAATCCCGCTAGTGGCCCGTATACCTACGGGCAGCGTCTTCAACGGTGTCGGCGACTACCGGGGCAACGAAGGGAGGTCGGGGTATCGAGACAAAAAAAAGTCACCCGAAAAAGTGGAGGACTACAGCGAGAGGACAGGTGTCGGAGAAGTACAAAGAAAACGGATTCTCAAACCGTTTACAAGCTGTCTTCGCCATTTATTCCCTATAAACGCGCAGAGCTACGGAAACTTTCGGTCCTGCCTCCTATCACCTATATGAATGATATCCTATCTCCAGAATCCACCTCGTGCTTCCCAAGTAAATATACATATATATATATATACACACACACATATACAGTGGTCCAAGAAATATCAAGAAACCCCAGCCTTAATTTAAAATTATTTCAAAGAAAATAGGAAAAACCGAGCAACGTGGTCCCGCGAACGTTATTGGTATCGATGTGCCGGGTAACGTTTCGCGAATTGCAAATTTCCACTGTGCAACTGTTGTACGAGGGTGGGGCATAGCCCAAGACGTTCCTGAAATTCAGCAAGGGTGACGTCGGCTTCCCCATTTTCCAGTTCCGGCATTGAGAATTGCTCGTACTGGAGTATAAGTATCAGCTATAAGTATATGTGGGTGCGTTTGATTGGGGGAGGGTGGCGAGGGGGGAGAGGGAGGAGGGGTCACAAACAAATGCGCGAGTAAGCGAGCGAACAAACAACTAAATAGGCATAGCGCTGATTGTATCGCGAGTCCCGTAATTGGCTACGTAGTCCTATGCCTGGAATGTTGATTGGCGAGATAGGTGCGGTGGAGGCGCTGAACAAATCGGACCTTCCGCACGACGGGATTAAGCCAATAAATACCAAATACGAGGGACGCCACTTTAATAATACCCTATTGCTCGAATCCAATGTAAATGATAGCGACGCGCATGAGCGTTGCACGTGCCCGGACTAACGTATAGCGTCGAGTTAAGTGCGTACGAGCGGGATGCACTTTGCCGTATGGGAATATTAAAGGTAAACGCTGAAAACGTCCCGCGCGCGCTTACGATACAAGCTGGGATAACGATAGGGTTTTGAAACGAAAAAAAAAAAAAAAGTTATCGATCCACGAAAAGGAATATGTTACTCGAGGCGGTATCAGATTGTCCAACCGATGTCCAGTAATGACGTGCACGTAGAGAACCTACGTTCTTTACGTACCAAACCATACTAAGTGCAATGTTGAATCCGACTGGCCCAAACGGTACTTCAGAGGACTCGCGGTAAGATGCCCGCACAGCCTCAGCCAAGTCGCGTGGGTGTTTACTTATTTACGATTATGGGAAATTTATTTATTTCACAAGTTTCCTCGCCGCACAATGAAGGTAATAACACCGGTTCCCTCGCGTATCCCCGTGCCCGGTGAACGGGGTGACCCGGTCGTGTTCAGCGCGGGCAAAAGGGTCGCTTGCTTTAAAAAACCATAGAGAGACACCATCAACTTATTACAATGGGAAGCCCCTGAAACTCGTTGGTAAATCGCGACGGACGAATCAATGGAAACAACGGATAACGGATGCGCATGGGAAATCGTGTCAGAGATTTGTAGAGGGAAAAAAAAAAAAAATTTTTTTTTTTACACCGATAAAAATATATACGGTCATTTGAAACGCGTGTAAGCGCCGATTACGACTCATCGAGCGTTAGAAAATTATCTGCTTTACTAAATCCGTGCGGATACACCTGCCTATATAGCTATGGGAACAACATGCAGTGGAGCTTTGCCAATTTAATGTTAAACGTGCAGAAAGAGGCGTCGGCTTCAAGCACGCATTCATCGGTATAGGGGAGTTAGTGCGTGGGGCATTATGCATATATATATATATATATATATGTACAATATATACATATAGGATCGCATCCCTGTCAAGGGTGGGTAGGGTAGCGCGTGCGAACCGAGTTCCAATCCCGTCTCGTCCGGTGAGCGCGTTCATAAATTAATCTCTAGACACACATATCCGACTCCCCCCGCCCCCCCCCCCCCCGAATATACCTTCGTTTTAGTCCTCACTTTTGCCGGCTTGTTTATTAACTAACGATCGCGGCCTCGCGCAAAGCACGCGCTGCGACATCTCGACGCAGCAATAGCGTCGAAACTTTCGAGGCGCCGTTAATTATAACGAGCCCGAGCGCGGCAAAGCTTCAAGGCCGAAAGTGTATTCCCGTAAAGACCGTGTATTCTCGTCGGTTAAAATTTGTCAAATTCCTTAAATATTTTCGCACCATACGTTATTCCCCTAAAGACTCGATGCTGGCCGATGGAATGTCCAAAAGGTAATAGCCATTGAGTACGCGCGCCTATATATATATATATATATATATATATCGAGAGAGAACGTAATAGAACCCCGAGTGATTCCCAGGTATACGGGAGTAAGACGTAGTCGTAGGTGCGGCCAAGAAATAGATAAGGAGAAGGCAATAAATTTCGTCTTGATTTCTAGTATATAAATACAATAGATATATTTTCCTTCGCGAGAGACACGCGTGAACGTGACTTAATTAACAATTGTAAAGTACACGAGGTATTGTCAAAGTGAATAATTAGGCTATCGGAACGAAAAGCTATACCTGCCTGATTATCGCAGTGGCGTGTATCACTTTGTAAATTCATAATGTGGAAAAGGTTGATCCGGTTACGGGTCACGAGGAAGGGGGAGGGGATTTAGAGTACGAAGGAAGAAAAAAATAAAAGTAAAGGAGCGTGCACACGTACGTGCGTGTTCTGGATGTCTCTCTCCTCGGAATAGGGAACGTCGATGGGAAATTACTTGGAACGTGCGGCCGTGTCATAACGGCCAAGAAAAATACAAGTCGGCTGGAGGGCACGTGGTGCTTGAACGAAATAGCACCGATATCATTTGTCAGCGGTGCTCGTAACGTTACCGTTCAACGTAATTGACTGTAATAGGACTACCTGTTACGTATAGTTACGTATATACGTACAGAATGAAACCGCTGCAAGAAGCTCTTTTTTTTTTAACTCGTGAGAGAAAAAGCTCGAAGAACGATTGTTATTATACGCGTAATAAAGGTTCTTTCGGTTGACAAGATTATAAATAAAGCATTTCTATTAAATCGCGTTGTCCATAGAGTTCGGAGACTGAGGCGATATTTCAAAGTACTTGCGAAACTCGGGCAGGCATATAGTAACGGGAAAAGGAATGCCTGACATTGCGTGCATGTCTTATCTCCAGTCGCTACGTAATGTAACGAAATAATGAATCAAACGATAATCTTTAGCTTCGGGCAGTTCCTACAGGTTTTCTACGTTATATCTTGCATTTCACGGAATTTCTGTATAAACCGTGCGCGTTGTAGGTGCACGTGGAACTTTACAGGCGTGCACCGTAGTCAGGTGCTATCTAATGTATCGGTCCTACGTGATCATCCGGAACCTGTGTAAACGTTGCGTCATAGATATAAACTCCCTTCGATAAGTTCGACATGTATCCTACCGGAAGTGATACGTGCTACTGGTAAATATAGGATGACGAAAAAACTCACCGGTGTTGTGTAAGGTTGACATGCAAGTCGGATGCCATCGTGTCGAAGTTTCTCCTGCAGCAACATACGTAGCTGCATCCTGGGGATCCTCACGAGTTCAGCTTTGCCCTCCTCGTACTCGTCGGCGAATTTTGTTAGTTCCTGACCGCCGCTGGACGAACTGGCGGTCGGCGAAGCTCTCTGGATCTCCTTGTCGCTTGGAGGTCTCTCCGAGGACGTTCTGGAGGACTTGGAGCTCACATTGTCGCACAGGCAATCGTTGGTTTCCTCCAACGTGAAGTAAACACTCGCGGCACCTTCCTCGCGCAACGTTTTCACAGACTGAAGTAATCGGGCCCGATGACTCTGATTGAATACTCCGATGGCGTCCAGATCGGGATCCCCGATCTGTTTGCATATCTCGAGATCGTCGTATCCATTATCAATGAACGACTCGGAGTACTGACCCAGGTGAAGTGAACGCAGCCACTCCACCACGATGTTACTCGCCATGGTCATTTCCGGTTTTACCTGAGACTCTGGGTCTCCTAGCTTATTGACTCCCTTACGCGCCCCGTTTCTCACTGTTTACCCTTAGACGACACTCGACGTTCGCGCCACCGGACGGGACATGACTAAAGTACTCGTTAACGTGACTATGGAGAATTATGAGCGATCGTATATATCGCTACGATCTGACACTCCTTAATTTGCCAATTATTTTTTTCTTTTTTTCAAGACGCGACTAAGGATCCTCGTACGTTAACGTACGACTGAGATTGCTTTGATCATCAGACACTTTTTTTGTTATTTATGCTTGTTTGCATCCGTTAATTCGAAATCCTCCCTTTCTCTTCTCTTCACGCTTATCAATCACTGTTTAAAGTCCGTACGGATGGGAGCAGCCACTTTTGCCAGGAGGATATTCACTTGCTGGCACGTTCGGTCCCGTTAATACACCGACGTACGGTTCTCCGTTCATTACGGCTTGAGTTCGATGAAGAAGAATAGCGCGGGAGTGAGTGGCCGTGTCCGAGGATCGTGCGGAGAAGCAGAAGTTAGCGAAGTCTGCTGTGAGAGAATAAGAGAAAGATTAAGAAAAGGAACGTAGAGATACAATCGTCTCGGGTTGCACGATAGTTTTTCTGATCATTACTCTATTTACCCGGTATAGCACACTAGCGAGATATACCGAGGTTTGCTCTTATTTTATACTGGACCAAGTGGCGGCAGGAGATCAGAGCCCTGCGATTGCACATGTCGAATACAATCAATGTGCATTCCACGTGGAAGGGAAAAAAATAATTATTTAAAAAAAGAAATCAAAATAAATCTATCCCCGATATACCGAAGTCGCAGGCCGAGTGAAAACAAGTCTAGACAGTAATCGAGTAAACCGTGTTTCGAATTATAAGAGCAATTTTCAACGTGCCAGGATTCCGTATCGGGAACCGACGAAAATGAATTTTTTTTCAGCGGCGTGACAACACAGCCAGCAATATGAAATCTCTGTGCCGAATTCCACGGTAGATTTTGACGAAACCGTACGAAAATATTTATGGCAAATAACAAAACAATAAACAAATCGCGATATGAGAATCGATAGCTTCGGAGCAAGTGACGCGCTAGCCTTTGGGCTAAATTATTTATGTATTCCTTTCTTTCTTCTATTTATCCTCAGAAAGATCCTACGTCTCTGTGCCGGCGTTGAGGTACGAAAGTCTCGACGTTTGCAGAAAACAGTACTCTTGCTTACAATGGGGAACACTTATTCACGCGATGTACGAACCGGCGTTCTGCAAGGATAATCATCGCGTGTCGCCAAGCGAAACGGGAAGAAAATCGAGAAAGATCTCCTTCCTCGTCTCTCAAACTATGGGTACACACTCTCTTAGGCAGAAACCTGTCGCGTTCTCTTCCACGAGTATTCCGTGCGTGACGAAGAATCCGGCGTAGTCACTGGTAGAGAATCAGTCGGCAGGTCTCAAATCAGCCAAACAGTGAGAACAAAAAAAATATCTCAGTTAGAATTGGTATTAAGCACTCTCTCTTGCAGTGTGGCACACAAAGATCTTTAAATTATAATTAAATCCGTCGTTGTTGGTTATATACTGTACGTCATACAGATCAATGGCAGTTTACACAAATTCACCGCACAGAATCTAAATCCGTAATTTATTAAAATGAGTAAAGCACCATTATACCCCCGTTAAGATAGAACGATACTCGCAACAGTACTGGTACATCCAGTTCCTGCCCCGTAAACACTCGCGACGATAAGGCGGGTAATTCGAATCCGTGACGCCGCAATAACCTCTTTTTAATAAATTTTATACCAAATTATTCGGCTGTGTATTTCGTTTACTATTTATTATAACTGTAATACGATTCACGTACTAACAAAATTTTCACGCACCCGGCTCGTTCTCCCTTGAACGCCGAACACCGAGTGCCCCGAACACGCGTCTCTCATAATCGTGAGAGAAATGTCACCGAGCAATGGCGCAGCGCAGCTCTAACGACACGACACTACCGCGACGCGGCACACGGCTCGACTGACACGAGACGCTCGCCAGAGCGAGCCACTCGCCTCCCCTGATTCCCCTCTAGCCATAGACTATCCCCACCATACCCACCATCCATCTCTCTCTCTTTCTTCTAACACGGGTACGATTCTCTTATTGTCCGTCTCCCTTTAAAACAGCTCAACTCTCTCTCGACTTCTTCCCTGTCTCTTGCACCTCTTTGCTGCTCTGCTACTCAACCCCCTGCGCTCCTCTGTTCGTCCCTCTTTCGCCAGCAAGGGCGCAACAGACGAACCTACGGCGCTACCCTTCTCCTGCAGATGGCGATTCCGCGGTTCCTACCTACCTACCTACCTACCCTCTGCGTAATACCCACGCAGTCTGTCCATGTCTCAGGGATTTCCCCTACGCGCGGAATCCTCCCTTTCATAGGAAACACGCATATACAGAATCCTATTCGAGAACAGGGGCTTCAAAACCCTCCTGGTAATAGTATAGAGTTTCTTATGTGGTATTACTCACGGTGTACGGGGTGAGGTGCTTTCGAAGGTGATTTCAAAGTTACTTTGCGAAACCGGCACCCTCTTCGGAATTGTTGCATCTACAGGTCACTGGATATATACCTATACATATGTATACTGGACCACTTTATATACCACGGTGCAGGTACGTGACGGATTCTTCTCGCTGTTGGAAATTGTGCGTCATCACGGCCCTCGCTACGTGACACCTCGACAATGCCAAGGGTGCGTTATGTAAATTGTTGTGGGATTCGACGAGAATGAAGTTCCTAGCCCTTTGGACGATAAAATTGAGATGCACTAAATCCTTCGGGACACGAACCTCTATAATACTGCGTGGACTTGAAATCGGTACGCTGACTATGATTTTATCAGGAGCTAGAATCATCCGGATGACAAATGCCGGAGGTTTTATCGTACATCTAATTTACAGCCTCGTAAAATATCGTGTCCGTATCATCGAACACTGTCAGAAAGGGGTGTTATACAAATGGCGGTAGACGTCAAATAAAGTCATACATGTTTTATAAAAAAATTATACACTGCTTTGTACTAATGTTCAATGTATCTACATACCCACGTTGCTATACCGTTTCACTTGATACTTTATATGAACAACCCCAAATCACTAACCGTTTTTACACCCTCCGACGAATTCTATATTCCTCTGATTTCATCCCCCGCCTAAATTATTTATGTACAGTCGTATACTATATAGCTGCACAAGCGTTAATACACACAACGCAGGTCAACTTTATGAATAGTTCAACGGGGTTTCCCAGCTCGCTGCATCCCCTGCTACGGGTCCAGTACCGAGCGGAAAGACTATGGAAAATTGTCGTAAAATATCGAACTCTCTCTCCTCGGTAGAGAACAGCAAATTAATATTGACGCGTACTATTCGCCTTTCACTCGTGCCATAGCGTCCTAGAGAATTACTCGACCATAGTCAGGGACTCGGAAGGGTAGTATTGAAGGGGCCCTTGGTGTCCGCGGCACGCGATGTCATATCACGTTATTGAGAGCTACTTGTCACTCCCTGCTTTCGTGCCACAGACCGTACGTACTACGTCCACGCGAATCATTTAATTAATTTTCTGCCAGGACGAATTCCTATCGGCGATGCTTCTGCGCGTAGAGACACAGAGACTGGAATATACATAATATTACAAAAACATTATCAACAAAGATTTCTGTACCTTATGAAAATATCCTTTTGATCATAGCAAAGGGAACAGATCGTCCGATCGACTCATACGACATAATTCAGTCTTATATCCTTCCTGGTCTATTTACATAGGTGCAACATGTTCCAACGTCAGTGAACGGAACGTGTGAATCGACCTTAAGAAATTATTCGGGTGACGCTACTCTTAAAATACGTACCTACTTCGTGACACATTTATTATTCAAGCCTTGATTTATAATTCTGTTGATTGTTATATAATAGGTCGTATAGCGTGCGGGCCATTTGACTGACGGGGAATTAGAGATTATTGGCCTCATGAGCTGCTTAGTTTATATCAACGCTGTTAGGCGTCCATTTATAAATGCCACCCTTGCGACAATGGCCCTTATTGGGTTTCTCGTTGGGTGGCATTCAGCTAGTTATACAATACGTAGCCACACTGGGCCAGGACTGTCCTTTCTATACACCGATACCTGTGATGGTTAACTGTAGGTTGCTAAGTTTCTTAAACGCAAAAGTGACGGATTAGTTCTTGCAGATGGCGCTGTCGTCTACGAATTAGTCTAGGAAGACGAACATGGACCATGACGCACGGTTAATCTACTACTGTGCTATAGCGTATTGTGTCACAGGTGTACCGTAAACGGTACTGCTTCCGTACCTTGGACTTATTTAATTACGAGGGACTTTTTATTTCTCAAATGGAACGTCATCGCGTCGCCGTAGGCGACGTTACGTGGGTTGCTTGACGACAGTTCGTAGGAAACCATGAAAACTCGCCATTAATCCTTCCCCTCGCTCACCATATACTTTCTGCTGGTAGAACAAGGAATTTGCATTCTGGAAATATCCCTTACACCCTTTTGGAAGGTTTGGGCTTTTATGAATTTTTTTTTCATTTACGCACACGTATGTGTATTCAAGATGGATTCACATGTGAAGTCCGAAGTAAGGAGGACAAAAAATGTATTTATGCGTGTTACGTACGAGTTTTTCAATTTCGTGTAAAGTAAATTGAAAATTATTCAAATGGAAGGGAGAATGGAGGGAATCAAATGACTAACGAACTTCCGTAATTAAAATGTGACGTGGGGGACAGAAGAGAGAATTAAAACAAATAAGCGACCATTAACGTTTTTAGTATGTCGTTTTTTGGTTCCGGTATGCAAGTTTAGTCTCATGGGAAATCTCGAATTCTCATGGTATATGGGATTATGATGAGCACAGGTTATGTCGATAACTAAATTATTGACGCTTTCCATAAAAACTATTCCGGAGAGACTTATAGGGGAAAAATTTGGTTGAGACAAATTTTCGTAATATCTTTGATTAACTTTTTTTCCCTATCAAATTCGTTCTTTTATTTCGACTTATCATTTCGTTTTATACTATCCATTTTGATAGTTTGATATCTCAGTGAATTCACGATAACGACATTTTTTTACTTTAATATAACTAATCCGCGTTTTCTATTATTATTTCTCTTTATTATTCCAAGCCGTTATCCCGTTTCGGGCTGAAAAACAATCTTATTCCTTGAGCCGAATATAAATAGAGCGTGGCCGCGCTGATTAAAGGACCGAAGACCGTCTTGGAATAACAGAGAGTTGATAGAAATCTTCTAAGGGCCATAAAAGGGTTTATATTATTGTTGGTGTTATTATACGAATCTTTAAATAAAATTAATAAATTTAAATATAATTCACGCAGTCTTTCTTTGCAGGGCTTAAAAATAACCATAAGGATGAAAAAATCGACAACTTGATACTTCTCAAATTTGACACTTTGTTTTCGACAGAGATCTTTGTCTCCAGAACGTTAATGCTTACGGAATTTTCAGGGATGAATGTTTCCTTCTGTCTTTCCGTCTTTCCTGCCTGGAAGGACATAAACCCTAATTGTGGTCTGACTGCTCCCCGTTAACCAGCTCAAGTTAGAAGCTATTTTTAAGTCCGGTACTGTGGCGGCAGTCAAGTATTATAGGATGTTTGACTATTTCAAAACAGCCAATAAAACCTAGAAACATCCTGTCTAAATACCAGTGCATGCACAGTGCATGTCTGCAGCATAATATCGCCTGGATATCTGCAACCAAAAGTTCAGCTGAGAGAGGATGTTATCACAGTTAAGGATCAACACGGTATTTAAACATGGTATTTTAGTATCTCCTATAAATCTATTAAAGTAAGATTCAAGTACAAAATATGAATAAATGTTACATTATGAGAAATGACGACGATCAGAAAGAAACCTGAAATACCAACGGATGATGGTGAAAAGATAATCATCGCGTTTCCTGGTGAACTGACATGCTGATCGTAAATAATCGCTGACATTTCCGTACAAAACGACAAACGAGCTACTCCCTAATGGACTAACATGCAAAAACCTTAAATTATTAAAGACTGAGGACAAATGTCACTGTTGTTTATTTTATTTTTGATTCTTTGGCTGTGTATATAATGTGTCAAAGGATAGTAATTATTGATTTATCTAAATCTCTGTTAGTTTGATATCGTAGGATAGTAATCGATACATAGTATTGATAGGGAAACTATACAGGGTGATTCAATGAAAATTAAGAATCTACATATTTTTCTTAGTTACGATAATTCGAAAATAATTTTTAAGACTTGTTTTGAATATTTTCCACGGGGGCACACGATTTGATTGAAACCTTTTGAGTAACTGACAGGAAGTTTTTAAGAAGTACATTTATTTACAGGTGTAAACTACCTTGTTTAGCTGAAATTTAAAAACACGGAGAAAGTTACTTGGGAGAATCGTATATATAGATCGTCCCAGCTTAAATGGATATTTGGGATTTGCGAAAAAAAAGAGCACACGAAATTGAAAATATGAATTTTCGAATTACGTCTTGAACTTTTTTTCGGATCCTTGCTAAGATACTTAGATGTTCGATTTTTAACGAATCACCCTGTATTTGTTAAATTGTTTTACAGCGCTAACATCCCGGTCATTTAAGAGTAGTAAAGTAACGAGGGTCTCAGCTGTATTTGTTAGTAGCGATATTTTCGAATCGACAATTTCGTTATTTCCCAAAAGACCTGTAATGAATAGATCGTTCCTATGCAGGGAAAAAGAGAAAGAGAGGTAGAAGGAAAAGAGAGAGAGAGAGGAAGGAGGGGGAATGAGAGAGAGAGAGAGAGAGAGAGAGAGCCCTTCGGAAAGATTAAAACATATTTAATGGCATTCTTCCTCGGGGAGACGTTATTTCTTTAAGAAGATATAAACATCAATGTTAAATAATACATTTTCCGTTACACAAAATTTTCATCGTCGGTAACACAGTTCGCTACGTTCCCGACAGCATCGCTTTAGCGATTACCGAAAAAAAAGGAGAGTTAAAGTAAAACTCGTATCAGATATAGTAACGAGAAAAAAAAGTAAAAAAAAATAAGTAAATAGAACCAACCTATATTTACATATGGATTGGATGCACCGCGGTGCAGTTTTCTGTCATATTTACCAGCAGAAATATCTCGCGCATTTTTCAGTGACCAGCGTCAATCCCCAAAAAGCTTCAGTCGCCAATGTATCCGCGAAAATTCAATTTCGCGAATACGCTGAATCGTGGCAAGGCCATTCGCGTGCACTCGTTATGCACGATACCCGGCCGGATGGAGTCGAGGCTGAAGCCGAGGGTGCTAAGAACGTTCCGGAATCTGCGTAATTAAGCAAATACCTACCAAATAAATTTACACCACTTATAAATCCTTCTCGTTAGATTAATGCTAGCAATTAGCCAGGTCTCCTAATGCTGTACATACTTCAGTCTCGTGCCTCTCGCCCTTTCGAAAATTAAACGGCGCAACGTTGTAAGCGCGCATTCTCGTTTAACCGTGCGGCAAATAAGGGAAAGAAAGAGAGCCAAAAAGTATAGTCTACATAAAGAAAACAAGAGAAAACGGAAGAAAGAAAGACTCGAAGAAAGCAAGAGAAAACCAAGTCCAAATGCAAGCTCACCACCTTAGCTCAGCTTCGGTCTCACAATCAGACCTATAAGTTAATTCGGCTCTCCTGCCCCTACCTTGGCTTTTCAACGTTACGGAGTCCCCACCGATTGCTGTCTGGGTTAACAATATTGTAACCTCAGGATGTAAGTAAAATGCGCTTCGTTTCTTCGGGACGTAAAGGCAGGAAGGAAGTGAGAGAAAGAGAAGAAGGGAATAAATTGTACGGACAGATCGTGTACCCGGAAAAGCTCAAGTTAATTCAGAGGCCCGATGAAAGTCGTAAAATAGTGCGTGACTCCCTACATCCGACCTTCTTGTAGAATATACGTAGGTGAAAGCGGGTAAGGTTTCTCGTGGGCTGGTGAATACGGCCCGGATAGGTTAGTTAAGGGTTACTATAGAATTCCCTAGAATCCCTAGGTTCCTCTGCTCCTGGTTACTCTTGAGGATACGGCCGAAGCACGTACATCTTCTACGGCTACAGATGCGATTACGAAGATGGTAGGTTGGAAACTGAAAAAGTACACAACTGCGTGTTGGTAAGCGGAGAGGTCGGTTGTGTGGGTTTGGACGGAGGTTGGGTCTTAGATATATGTACGTGTATGGTATAGCTCACTATGGTACCTGAATACCTCTACCTACCCACCACTTAAGCCAAACTGAATTAAAACTTTTAATCTGGACCTCCCGAACTCTCAATAAAATATAAGGTAGGGTAGGAGGTAACAATATTTCACGTTAGCTATTTAACTTTTCCAAAATCTCACTTCTAAAATATATACATATATGTATATCTAGATTTCATTTTAATGCTCCGACCAGACCAAAGCCAACTGCAATGACGCCCTATAAAGGATCTATCTACATTTTTTTCAGTTCATTCAATGACGTATCAAATGGCTTTTTCAAAATTTTATCCTATTTCATATTCCAAAGTTCGATCATCCATTTGAATATCATTGGGAAATATGGAACGAATGTTTCGTCGATAGTAAAGAGTCGAAGATGATTTTTTTCTCGTGGAATACATATAGTGTATTCTGTATTCTGTAAAAACTAGTGTATGTATTCTGTAAAAACTCTATAAAATATGTAGAAATTTTATATGACCATTTTTCCATAAAATGTGGGTAAACATTTCATAGAAGTGATTTTGTAATTTCTTTTTTATACAATTTCTATGAAAATTTTTCAACTGGAATGGAACTGGGGGAGAATTATGGTGCAAAGGTTTCCATTTATACTTGTATACGAATTATAACTTATAATCGAGCTATGACATGAGTCTTACATTCAAAGGACTCTTTTACGCTCTAACCCGAGTGAAGTAGGCCCCTACAAAATACGCTGATCTTACTGCTGAGTTATACTGTTAATAGACTTTAAATTATAATATAATGGTGGATTTGTTAAGCGTTTAGCATAATTAAGTACATTCGTTATAAAATACAAAAATATTTATCCTCGTATACACGAATGTTCCCACTTGAAAACTGAAAACGAAGTGAAGCTACTTTCACTTAAATCGTGTATTATCTCTCTGTGACATTAAGTTGAGCGATTTAGAGAACAAGATGTCGACCTTTATGCCAATGCCAAATGATATTTATATAGGTGATTCATTCATTTTGGTTTTACCGGGTAAGAGACATTCTGAAGTATAATAAAGATTTCTCTTTACCAGAAATCATTATATAATTGTTAATAGAATGGACGATATACGAGGAAATTAAATAAAATTTATTTAAATACTGATGTTGATTAATAGAATTTCACATTTCACAGTGGTAACGCTTAAATGCTTGTCTGTCCAGCATCAAGTAATCTACGTTTCTGAAATTGGTCGATTGATTTTAAAAAATATTTCGTTAAGTCGGAGAGAAGTTAATAAGACACGGTTATATCTATTTTTGGAAAATTCTCTATTTGAAAGTAGCAAATTATCATAATATGTCGATTGAACCGAAAAGATGCTGCGCGCCATAACATTTTATGTTTCAACTCAAAGATGGACCATGAACATATTTATGTAAAAAACATGGCGAATTAAACATTGCAACTTATTTTTAGTACTGTTGATATGGCAAGTAATAAATATAAAAATAATTATGTCTTGCTCAAAGAATAGAAATCATAGAAGGCGATGGAAGTAATATAGGATTTTATAGGATATCGTACTACTGGTTTATAGCAAAATATAAAAGCTTTATTATTTAGCAAGGTACAAAATACGCGCTTCTCCTTTTATCACTCCTGTATTGCAGACCGGATTTAGAATTTCTTAGTTGGGACTGGGTAAGAATATCCAGCGCTTCCACTTGATGAAATTGACGGAACACCGTAAGATCCACCAATGGTTCCGCCATATGAGTGACCAATACTGCCTGATCCGAAAGAGACACCATGACCTTCACCATAGCTGCCAGATCCAAAGGAACCACCATGGTAGCCTCCTACTCCATGAGAAATTCCATGACCACCGAAATCGTGGGATCCAATTGATCCTCCGTAGGATCCAATTGATCCTCCGTAGGATCCAGCATAAGGTTCAATAGCTCCTCCATAGGATCCAAAAGATTCTCCGAAGGATCCAAAAGATCCACCTGCGGGTGCGATGGCCACACCATGAGATCCATAAGATCCACCATAGGAACCACCATCCACAGCTTCAACAGAAACGCCACCGAATCCGTTTCCAAATCCATTTCCAAATCCGTTTCCGTGTCCGCCGCTGATAGGAATGGCCACGGGTTGAGAAACATGAACAGGTACGGGGTGTGGAACAGAGACTGGAACTGGGTGAGGAACAGGGACTTCAACGGGATGAGGAACTGGTACTGGAACAGGATGGCTGACATGAACAGGGTAGGTCTTGGTGACTTGGACAGGATATGGCTGAGGGTATGGAACCGGTACTGGTTTCTTGACGGTGACAGGAACTGGGTGTGGTACTGACACTTTGACGGCGTGCGAAACAGGAACTGGATGTGGAACAGAGACAGGAACCTGCACAACACGGTTCACAACATGCCCTTGAATCGGTTGAGTATTGCTGCTAACTGATGCGCTTCCGTATGTACCGGCTCCAGCACCGCCAAAACCGCCAAAACCGCCAAAACCGCCAGTGCCGCCAGTACCACCAATACCGTGTATTCCAGAGTATCCAAGACCAGATCCAAATCCAATTCCTGAACCGTATCCAGAACCAAATCCAGATGCATATCCGGTTCCATAACCGGCAGTATGTCCAGTACTGTACAGACCAGATCCTACACCGAATCCATTAGAGTGTCCCACTCCGACACCATATCCATTAGCAATTCCTCCGGAGATGACACCGCGCTTTTCATTTTTCTTCACCTCGCCAGCAATGGCCGAAACAGCCAAAAGACAAACCTGGAAAAACAAATTTCCAAAATTTTCAACTACCCTTCACAATTCTTACGGCGTTCAATAATCAAATACAAAAAATGCACAATTAATTATCAATCCGTATAGAGTACTCGTAATATAATCAAACGAATCTTTTTACTCACTAAGAAGGTCCTCATTTTCGACTTGTTATGAGGAGTGGTCCAAGCTGAATGTGCTGCGTATGAAGGATTCTAGTCTTTTTATATGTTGGTAGGATGTCAGACGATAACTACTTTCACTGCAAGGCCAATCCAACACGCCCTGTGATCTGGGGCTGGACCATCTCGATCTAGCCTATCCGATTCTCCGCTTCAACGTAGCCATGCGACGACATTCGAAAGGTGGCCGCCGTAACCAGCAAAGGTAAACGAGCACCTGAGAAGAGGAACAGGATAGGTTTGCTAATTATTCTAAATATCGATATATCATTCAGTTCCTTTTGATCATATTCCAGATATCCAAATCGCGTGTCTCGGTAATCGACTCGTCTTCGATTTCAGTAGAGAAAATCTTTTACACCTGTTTCAATACCTTTTTACTGTATATATATGAACGATAGCTATTTTAATAACGCTATTCCATATTCATAAGACATTACTTCTAATAGAACTGCTAGAATAGTAATGTCATTCTAGAAACCAGCATGGGACTCGAACGGTCAAGTTGTCTCTGTGACACGTTTCGTGATCCAAAAGTAGACGAGGTCACTTCCCGTATTCGTTATTCTATTCTCAATTTTTCTTTTTTTTTTATTCCCATTTCATTATATCCATACCTGAATTAAAAACAAAAAACATACTAAAAATGGAGTGCTCTGACCGCACTGCGGTTGACTGACATTTTTCGTACGTGTGCACTGGGACCCAGTGAGAGGCTTGGATGAAGCGTGCTGTTACCTAACCATAAAGATCGACCAGATGTTAATACAAGAGCAGCTCACCGCCATTCGCTGAATCATAATTACTTTTTGATACAGATTCCCATAGGTAAGTACGCGCGACGACCGACTGCAAAGTCTCGATAAAAGGATCTCAATTAAAATCACGTAATAACGACTGAGCACGGGAACAGCCGAAGCATTCCCACGTGTCTAAAAGCATTTTAGTATCAATGCTCAAATATTTCTAGCTCGGATTAACTGATCTAAGAAGTACGTAACGACAACAAAAATTCAACCGCTTCCCCAATGAAATTCCGCACAAACCTCGATGCAACTTCAAAGATAATCGGTATCGTCGACAGAAGGAAATTTCGTCTCTCTTAAATTGCGAGATCTTTCTATCTCGTACCATTCACTGTATATACATATATATATATGTTCCTATTACATATATGCCCACGCCAGGACGAGTCGCTCTATACGTACGAGATCGTCAATGTGGATTCGTATTAAATTTTCAGGTATACTGTATCTAAGTGCAAGAAGCTTACCCAACACTTTCTTTTTTCTACAAGTTTTACGAGAAGCTCCGTATCTCTTTCTCCATTTATTTTTAGACTCTCTCGATATAAGCTTATACGTATATATCGATTTCTAACACTGGCTGATCGTCCGTATTAATCGAGCCATCCATTCATCGCGAGTGGGATAGTCATTAGTTGGTTCCTTGCTGGAAAGTAAATGGTGAAGAGGGGGACTGAGGGGGACGCAATCGATACAATCTGATATATATATATATATATTCGTCTATGTATATATATATATATAGTACCGCTATTTTGGTTGGCATAAGTACTACAGAATTTACAAATGATGACACGTGTATATTTGTACACGTGGCTTGTATATATATATATATATATATATATTTTAGCCGATTTAAATCAATGTCGATTCGGTAGAGAGTAAACGTTATGGATGAGGATTACTAAATTTTGTATCGTCCGACTCATTAATAACGTGATTCAAGGTTCAACTTGACAGATCTGTCAATCTTCCCTTATCCTCATTTCAGATAGTAGAAGAGGGTTATGGGAAAACGGGAGCAATCCCTTTTGTCTCAAAGAGCCAGCCCTTGAAATCCCATTGAGAAATCGAGCCTTTTTTTCTCGCTTACCCCACTAGAGAAAGGGATGGCTAATAATATCCGACGGGATATCCTGAATCTTCCATTCATTCGTATATACGATGAGCCTCGCCGGCAAAATTTTATAGGCTGTAAGAATAAATTTATTTTCTAATTCATAAGTAAAAGTATCAGGCGGAATCTGGATGAATATTTAATACGAGAGATCTAATAAAAAAAAATGTATTTAAATATCAAAGTTTTAAAGGAAATTGAAAACTACTTAAAAAGTATTCTCGGCAAATAATATTTCAACAATGACATGATAATAAAGAGTCGATAACTGCTAGGCTTGTTATCGGACTAAATGCCATGGCTTATAACATTAGCCAAATACGCCAGTAGTTTAATTCAACCGTCCAGTCTGAAAGATCTGTTCCGCTGAACAAAACGAACTATTCTCCTTGAGTTACCAGTGAAAGGAAAGAAGAAACTTAACGCAGAGATCCCTGGCAAATTCGCTTTCCCCCGGAATCGTCAAAGAGATTTACGACTCCCGCTCGGGCGAGCCTTCGGTCCAGGTGGAAATGTGGATGATAATTTCTTTCATTTTTATCTTATTTTCCATCTTTCAGCATAGAGTACCCGACAACCGGAATATCTTAAACCAGCAGGGTTTATACATACTATACACCTATACGTATAAACACATACATATGGATATATGTATTTGTAAAAAAAAAATTTAGAAAAACTCTTCGCCGAATCTACGCAGCCGGCATGACTTAAGTGCCAGGAGGATCATCCAGACGTCGAGACTCTTTCGTGAAAAATAATTTTTGTCTCGAGTCTCAGTTGCCTAACGAGCGTGAAACAAGCAGCAACGGGAGAGCGTATTAAAAGAAAAATATTTTCCAAAGAAAATGAATTCGAGAGGTGGGAGAACAAGGCGACTTTTACGTTTTTATTCTTTCACTCGGTTTCCTTTGTTCTTTCAATTGTTTTATCTCGTAAATTCAGTTGCGCAACAAAACCAATCGACACGATGATATATGTACGCTGTGAACGCTTGAACTTGACTATGGTTGTATTTTTCTGTATAGATTATATAAAATCGCTCCCCTCTAATATAGCTGTGTATATCGGTTATATATAGATATACACTCGTACACGAGGCACAGAGTCTTGTTGCGGAGGGCACGTGCTGCTTTCCAGCTCTCTTGTGCCTATTGATTTCTACAGACGTAGGAAACCTCGTCGACGGATTGACGTGAGACTTATTGTTAGTCAGAGTGCAAGGGTAGTTTACTCGGGCGTCGGATGGCCAATTCACCCTGTTTCAAGAGCGACTTGAATCGCCAGTAACAAGATGCACTCCATTATAATCGCAATATCCTACTGGGATCGGTATTCCGCTATGGTGAATTACGTCACGCCGTTGGCAGAAACGTTATTCCCGTCGTAAATTCAACCGTCACGCTCGTCTTGCTTTACGATTTAAAGCGCGGGTGGGAAACGGGTCGTTTCGCGACCCGAAAGAACTGCGAGAAAGAATTTACCATTCGACAAAGTCAATTTTACGTGTCAGGCATTTTTTGTTGTCTTTTCTCATTTTCTTCCCCTTCCCCTTACGTTCCCATCTCTTAGTCGCTGTTCCTTTCTCCCCGTTTCGGAAACTGTATATAACCTATTCTCGTTTGACGTATCAACAAACAGTCGCTCACGCGCGTCGTCTGCGGATTCTTCGCAATTGCAATTTCCCTGATTATACTTGCTGGCTTAACTGCATATACGGATGTAAGTGAGGCGCCAGGAGCAATTCGGGGAAAGAGTGCCAGACCGAGTGTTATCACTCGACTCCTCTTTTTTTATCGCGTATGGATTCACCAAGTCGAACGGAGTTTCAAGTTTTTCTAAATTGCCACCAATTCGCAAAACTGCTCCATAACTAAAATGAATCCACGGGGTGGCGCGAGACACGACGTGGAAAGCGAGGAACTTTCATTGGTTGGTAATCGCATTAGAGGGAAGAAAGAGGATGCTCTTAAAATTGAAAAGTTTTCAGTGGCATATCGCACACCCGTTATACATATAGAGACTAGGAAAATCTTTGAGATGGAAGAAGAAACAAATATTTTTCTATTTACCCCATAGAATCCCCATTCGAGTATCTTCAGACGTATAGCATTTAACAAAGGAACATGATGTCTGTTCTCTCGAATAATAGAATGTTTTTCTTGGAGAAAAAAGAAAATTTTGGAATAAAAATTAATCTGCCGATGTACGGTTGATATTTGTATGCCTATCGCGAAAGGGCATTACCCGTTTTTGCGATGAAATGCGAAACTGCGATCATTCGACGCACAATGAGCTTCGATTTAAAACACTTTTCTCGGATATCCTAAAAGTCAACAGCAACGCGATAAGGGAGGAACGAGGAGCCACTGGCATTCGGCCTGTACGAAAGAGGATTATAGGTGCGCCGAGATTCGATTCCATCCAAAAGCTATTAATTCGTTATGCGGAATGTCGTTTGTTTCATTCAAAGGAAAAATACCTTAATAAATTCCCCATTCGATCGTGCACAATATTAATTTATGTTCTAGTGGATGCACAGTGATTTTTAATATTAGATGATCGTTGTACCAATTATCATGATTTATGAATTATGATGAAAATTAAAAATCAGCCGATCCAGTGAAACAAGGTGAAAAAAGTATATTTCGCCGTCAGAATTAAATGTCATGGACAAGTCAATAACACGATGATCATCATAATCATTTATTGCTGACGATATGATTCGTCATCACCTCATCAGTCTGATCAAGGAAAAATTATAGTGACACTTTAATTTAATTCAGTATGTCACAGCATCTGGTCCTGATTCCAGGGTTGAACCTTCGAAATTGAGAGCTTCTCGTGACGCAACTTGTCCCTGAAATTGTCAAGAGCGTCGTGCGTCGTCGTTATCTGTCCTTGAACTACCTTACTAATTAAGCCCTTCGATAACCCATCGCCTACCTACCCTCAGCCTCATAAATCCGAAGCAGCCTTTTGAGAACCTTGTGTAATTTGATAAGGGAGATAAACACCGTTATTCTTATTATTATTGTCTTATCAAAAGCTTCAAGGAATGATTCGAACACGTTGAGAGCACTTTATAAATTTTAACGTAAAAGTAAGCACGTTGTCACGACCTAAAAATGTATAAACGGAATTTCGGGTATCCAACAATAGTGGAAATTGTATCTGATACATTAATATAAGCGGAATTTGAAAACATGCAGAATAGCTTTATGTGCCGTAACGGGGAACAGTATGCGCCATGGATTAACACTCTGTAATGAATAACGAGCAGGAAATGAATGTTGCGTTTACGGGGGTCGGAAGTATGTAAAATATAAATATACTATCATGAAATTGGTTTGATAACGACGTGATATAAAAAAATCGTTGAGATTTTCATTCCCGATTAAATAAATGTTATAGAAATCGTCCTTGTTAACTTTGTTGATTTCGTATCCCATCTTGTCTGGATTACGAGGCTATTTAATTTTATTATTATATTTAATATCCCGTATGTACAATGGACCAATTGAATGTCTATGGTTTGTAACTAATTGATACACGTAGTCCTGGGGTGTTCGCTCTTCGCTTTGTACGCATAAGGGGAGTCAGTCGAACGTGCAGATTCTCTGTAGTCTAGCCTAAAGGGTTGAGACGCCTCTCTTTCACGCAGTAAATAACATATAATTATAATAACACTGCGTTATGGATTTCAGTAATAGTTCCGGATATTCAGGTTGGCAATGCCAGGATTTCTCTTAGCACCAGATAATTTATTGGAGCCTTGAATATTAATGCTGCTAAATAGCGGATTAAGCTGTCCTGCACAATGCTTTCATTGGGATAAGTGCTTGGGGGTGCTTAAGCGGAAAACGACCAACTACGAAAACCTCTTACGTACAAGTGATTTCACTTGGTGTTTAAACAGAATTTTCCTCCTATTTGAAAGCTTTAGATAGGAAAGCTTAGGTTTCTTTTATCCTGTGACATTTACCATATGACATTTTACTTGCTCCAAGGCTCGACTGCTGCAAATTTATCACGGATACCGTATAAGTAAGCCTTTATTGACCCGAGAACATTTGCATAAATGAGATGCGACTTTGGCTTAAAAAAATTAAAATATTTAAATAACGAGAAAAAATGAAGTTGAGAGACTTTTAAAAAATTTATTGACGATACGGTCGGGCACCTTGGAAGGAAAAAAAAGTAAGTGCCACATGAAAAGTCAAGTTCCAAATAATTTTTTTTTAATTTTCTTCAGCTTACAGTCGTACCATGTACTCCGTGTTAGTTTGGAGGGTATGCAGTAATTAGCGAGGAAACGCAATTACGAGCATTTAATTAAACCGAGTCGTTGGTCACACTCTTGAGTCGGTACCCGAAATTTTAGAGTTTTTTGGTAAACGATATCAAGCCAGTCTGAAGTATGCGTACGAATTTAATTATGCGAGCTTCCTTTTTCTCTTGTTTGTCATTTCTTTACTCTGACGTACAGAGAATCAGTCGTGCACAAACTGCCTGTTTCAGTCACGAATCTCAGCAGCAGACTCAAAAATTACTTATTCGACTTAATTCCGTTATTAAACGAATGGGGAGTCTTGCATGCATTTCTTTTTTAATTACTTGGTAATTACGAATTTTCAGTACAGTATCCACTATGCTTCACGAATTATACTTACGAAGTTTTTCATGCTATGTAACTTCATTCTCTGCGACATATTCGAAAAATATTTTCATACAGAAAGTGCTTCTATGCAGCACTTTAACGGGTGAAGGACCTCTATGTAAATTTACGTTATTAATAATTCATACAGGAAATTCCTTTTACTAAACTCCTTTATGTAATATTGCGAACTCGATCTCTTATATCATTACCTCTCACTAGCCTCGCATTGTGCAATCTTAGATCATGATTTGGTATAATAAAATAAATTGGCAAAATTTTTGCTCTTCTTTTTTCTCAGCTCTCTTGCGCTTTAATATTCGTATACAGTGACATCATTCGCGTGCAGTTAGTGTTATAAGCGCGTTACGTGGAATCCGTGTCACGGAAAATTTTGGTCTCTCAGTATGCACAGTGTGTCAAAATCTGGTTTATTTTTTATACTGAACACGTTGACGCGTATCAAAAGTATATAGCAGTCAGTTAAAGTCCTCCGGGCGTCGCGAAGGATCTGAAAGTGATACGTGATTCTGGAAAGGATCTGAAACGTCAGTGAAGTCACTGAGTAATGGGAGCCCCGTGCATATATGAGAAATAATTCTCGCAATTTCTGGTATCCCACAGCAGCCACGATTCCATGCATGCTATTCCAGGTTCCGTCACATTGTCCTGCATATTTGTCCAAGAATAATAGACAGTGTTTATACGGTGTATAGGGTGACGTGTAAATTGCAACATCAATCTTGAGAAATCTCGTGTGTTATACGTATACTTTTTTTTTTTCAAATAAACGGGAGTATATCTATATGAAAAATCAAATTACCGGTAGGATTTTGGTTGAAAGGAAAAAGGAATAAAAGAAAAGTTTGATCGTAATTTTTACAATTGGCAAAAAGAAAGGAAATGATTTACAAAAAGATTGCGGGGATCGGGTTCCCGTAACCAGTAGCTCTTTTGTTAATTAGGTTTTGCCTATAATTGGCCAAGAGGGACGGTACGGCTGAAAAATGAGCTGTCAGGAGGAATAAAGCGAGCGGGCAATTTTCCATTTTGCGTTAAAGGAAATTTATCGCTGCTCAAATTACGGGATTAATGTAATGCGTTGTTACGGATTGGCGTTTCTTAGCCGCGACATGAGATCACGTTTCATCTGAAAAATTATTCTCGATCGATTTTACCGTCTTTCGATTGAGCACGTCCCTCTCATTGAAAATGCCGATTCATCGGTTAATCGAACGCCCGTTAATTACCTACGCAAAAACCTCGCGAACCACGAAGCCCACGTAGCCGTTGACTCTGCACGCTGTTTCCCATAGACTACAAGAGGTACAGAGGTTAGCTGCGTGTCTCTTGATAAGGGCTGTTGTTGAATAACGACGTCGCTTTAGACACCCCCTGAACAAAAGTTGATTCTCGTTGATAAAGAGAAAGGGCGTGTAATTTAATTGCGTGCGATAAAGAGAAAAAAATTTTATTTATGAAGCCGAGACTCTATAGCCGGGACCAAGAATGAAAAAGAACTACAAGTATTTTAATTTTAAATTTTGACAAACCCCTCCGCCCCAAACCGCCGGGATTGAAATATAGCCAGGGGGTTTCTCCGCGAATAGATAGAGAAGGAAAATGGAGGCAAGAGAAATGAAACTAACGCATGTACAGCTGGTTGCACAAAAGTGCATCTGTATTCCTACATACGTGGGTGTATCATTGAAACTAGGTGGAAGAGTAGAAATGCAGATGGCTCGAAAATAAATAAAATTCCCGTACAGAGTCGATATGGCGGAAACGGAATTACAATGGAATTTCGAAATGAGTCCGACTCGATTCTGCTCGCGGTAAATATCATCGACGTCGAATATGAAATCGCACGCTACTAAAACCGCGACGTCACCGGTACGTAAAACCACTGAACGCTATTTTCTGAATTGCAACGGACGTATAAAAGGGTGCGAGGAGGTCTACGGCAGATGGCAGGTGGATGGCAGGTGGATGACAGGGACAAAAGGGAGCGAAAAGACTTTATCGAATTTCAATATTTCAAGATGAAAAAATTCGATTCCTGGATATTCAGCCGCGGCGGGGAAATTGCGGGTGAGCCGGCAAAGCGGCTAATTAAGCCTTTCGCTAGCAGCTCGTCCGTATAAAAAGAGCCAGTCCTCCCTGAATCGAAGCAGGAGGTGCAAAACCAACTATACGCTTCTCTACTTGTCGAGTCACAATCAGTCGCTCTCACTGACTCACGGCGGGGTGTCAATTGTTTTTGCCTGAACGCGCAAGCTCGTGCAACCTCAGTACCAGTGTACAACCAGACTGTACGGAGCCATGGACCAGGAGGAACTTAACTTTAATTACGGGAAGAGCATCGAACAATGCGCCGCGATACGAGTTGTCGAGTTGCGTACCAGGAACTTTCCCTTCCGTCCTGCTGCCATTATCGCCGTCAACGCGCCCCCGTCGCTGTAGCACAGAGAGACTGTGATCGGTGGTTCCTTCAATTCCAAAGGGACGCCCGGCCAAAGTTCAGTCGGATGGAAGCTTGGAGCCAGATTGAAGCTGTGATTTTATCTTTGACGGATCTAATGCAAAATACTCCTTCGAGGCTTTATCTGCAGTTTTAATGTATTTATTCCGAGTCACCTTTCGTTATTTATTTCACTGTTATTTATGTCTATTTATCTGTTTATATCTACATATCGTCGTATTGTATCTGACTGCATGTAGATAGTAACTTTTAGAGAAATCGTCGTTAAATGGATTTGGGAAGAAGTTTCTTATGAGAAATTCGATTAATCCCGATCCACTTTACAGTGTAAAGTCAATGAATTGCGTAACTGCAGTCATTTGCATTCAGCTGCGTACCCTCTGGGATTAGTTAAACGCTGGAATTGCACTGTTTACTATGCAAGAGGGATTACGATATGTGCGTCTATACAACAGATGTCATTAAAAGGACCCGAGATGAAATGCAAATAAGTTCACGCATTTGTCAATTAAATAAAGTGCATCCAACTATCTACTTTTAAATGCTTTAAAATTTTTTCAATCTTTCGGCTTAGTTTCAGGTTCTAGCTCGATCGGTCTATAACATACGAATAGTTCGAATATCCCAAGTGTTTGAATTTCAAAATATCAGATCCGAATGTGAGCACGTCGTATGCACTTTTTTTGTTGAAATTATTAAACTTATACGATAAAGTGGAGTTCTTAGTCTTATCTGATAAATAGTACTAGGTATATGCATATATATATACACACGAAGAATCTTCAAGAATCCCTGAGCTTGTAGAAACTGTTTGCTACCCTCTGTACCTACCTACCTACCTACCTACCCTTCCAACCGTCCCACGAGGGGGAATCGTCGCCGCCATCCGTGCTGTTCGCAAATCCCTTTCCTTGCCCCGACCGAGTAAGAAATGCAACTCTCCTTGGGGAATTAATTGCGCCGTAAAACGTAGATTCAAATCCAAGCCTCAAAGAAGAGCTGTTCCTTTTCTTCTCGAAGGTTTTCCCCGAGATGGTTCCCATCTCGGGCGCAATCAGTGTCGCAAATTGCTTGCAATCGCCTCCGCAATTAATTCCGGCTCATCCCACGGGGATTTATTATTCTCAATAATACTATAATGCTTCCGGCGAAAGGACAACTTTCTTGATTCTAGTTTGAACCCGATGGAAGAGAATCGAGCGTGACTATCGACAATCGGAAACTCGATTTCCATCCACTCGATAGATTCGTCGTCCTGGCTAAATAAAATCTTTATTGCAAATTCAGGTTAAATTTTCACCATTTATCTTGCCGACGAAATATAATTAATCATTAATTCATTATACTTAATTATGGACACAAGGCCCAATCTGAAAATCACTGCACACTTTTGTATCGTATTTGACCGTTTAAAAAAATCAAGAAGGCGCAACCTAGATTTTCAGGAAATTCAATTCAATTAGAAGAAAAAATTGTTAATTAATACTCTGGCGATCGATACCGAAGGCTTAATAATTTAATTGCTAATATTTCATAACAATCCTAAGTAATTGCACGGTAACGAATAAATTGTGCCAGACTGCACTCAGCTGTTCTGGCCTAAAGCTGCTGATAAAAATGCACTTTTCTCTTCGTACTAATGCGCTTTATTTTTTAGTTTAACATCGAGAGGAATTGTCTGCCTTTAACATTTTTTTTTGTTAAGTTTTACCTCATAAACGTTACTCGCGCATTAATTGGACTGCTGCCATTTCGTGACGTTACGAAAGTCACAGCTGAGAGACCAGAGTAACGCGCCTGCCACGCGGCACGTGAAATCTACTGCAAAGGGACAGTAGGTAAAACTTGTCCTTTCTGCAAAAATATACAATTCCTCCATAACGACGTGGAAAATACAAAATTGCACGATGGAATCAAGCCGGAGCACAGACCGAGCTCCACGTTCTTCACTTAGCCGTAACGTTGAGCTTATACAATTATTTAAACCAGAACGTGACGAAATTGAACGTTGCCGCTAGAAATATTCAAATAACGTAACGAGTTATTTATCCGACTAAAGACAGTGCAGATGAACGATGTAAACTTTCATCAACAGTATCATAAAATTTTATAGTCCCCGGAAACCCATAAAAAAAAATATTCGAATCATTCGCAAAGTTTATTTTCACCGTTTACGTCGAATCGATACACATTTCGTGAAATGCACTGTCCGATTCTCACATACCGTTAGAAATAGCTTGTTATTGATCGTCCACGACCAAGGCATTTGGTAACGACGAAAAACTTTCTTTCTACGTTTTTACCTACTGAAATCCAAAGGCGCGTAAGGTACGCGAGTAATTTTCAGTTGTGAAAGAAAATCAGGATCCATGCAAACGACTCCTATTCGAGGTTAGGTTAGGTTGTCGGAGTCTTCCTTGCAGCGCTGAGAAAGACTTGGACTTTTATGTTCCCGCAGGAGTATGAAAAAGGGTGGACTTTGGAGGGGTTCGAGGGTGTTGTTGGTGGAGACTGTAAACGTGGCGGGGGGTGCAGGGGGGGGGCTCGAAAGAGCACAGGAGGGGCGTTCAAACTTTTGCATCAGAAAATTCTTTTTGGGAGTCGAGAATATCTGTAGTAAACTTGTAAACTTTTGGTACGTCTTGTTTATGCAGCCCTCCCTCCTGTCCCGCCCAACACTTTTCGTTTAAATAACTACGTATGTACTCTCACTCGCCACGAGGAAATAAGAACGTTGACGACCTACGTAAATATCGTGAGCTCCCGAAGTACGGGTATCGCGTCGTTTTTATTCGTAATTTTTTCTTTTTCCCATACACAAAACAAGCCTACTCGACGGGGCAAGACAAAAGTGGGTTGAAACTACCGCGATTTAATGTGTGGGTGAAAAAACTTTCCCTACCGTCGTATCTCCTCTGATACTACCAGATCGGAAGATAATAGTTGTGAAAGTGGTTCCAGAAAGGTTAAGAGTCATAATTAATTCAGTGATTAGTCTCAAAATGAAACTTAAAAAATTTTTTTTTTAATTAACGTAATGACCTTATTTACGGCTGTAGTTGAAGTACGATTCGTATCCATGAATTCATATACGTTAATCCATTGATCACACGATATCGATATTGAAATTGATAGAAAAAATTTAATTAATATTTACATGTTTATACATCGTCGACGATAGCGCCATCTATGTATGCAAATTTTTTTATGACGGATGTTTCGAAAAAAAATATAATTTTTGGTTTTTAATCTTCGTTGTTCGCATCTATTCAAATCACTGTGATGGGATCAGCGAACGTACCATGTGTTGTAACGCTGATTTTTTCATCAACAAATTGATTGCATCCCATTGAAGTCGAGTGAATAAAAAAGTAACGTGTCGGCATTTTAAATATTTAAACCAAGCGCAGTAGATAATATCGATTAAAGTTTGCTGACAAACTGCAAAAGGTAAAGGTATTCGGTATCCAGAGGCTTTCGATATAACGTACCTTCAAAATAATTAATAGAAACGTAGTACATAGGAATCCACGAATTACTGAAAAAATTTCAATCGTCTGAGAGTTCCAGTAGCAGCTACTACGCGAGATGACCCTTTGCGACATCAATATCTAAGATGACCCGAGCCGCACGTCCATCTTGACCCCTTGGCACGAACCCTTCAGAAGCTTTTTCCAGCCCAAGCCACGTCTCTTCTCTCCCCTCGCTCCAAAAAAGTACTACCATACTCTGCCTCAATATCCATAAATCATGATACAGCGGTTTTACGCATGTGAATTCGACCTAAGTTTTCCCCCAAAAAAACCAGCCTCCATCCAAACTCACGTGTACACGAATTTTCCGGAAACTAGTAAAAAAAAAACGTGACTTTACTAATAAGGCCTTGAAGCTATTGTCCCGGTTACTGCATTCGTATCGTCATCCATACGTACTTCCGGGACAGACCGGAAATCAGATATGACCCTGCAAAGAACAGAACGTCTCATCTCTCAGAATATTTTGTCGCTCTATGCAAATAAAACGTACGATAAAGAAACGGCCTAACTCTATACACGGTAGTCGATAAGTTCAGTGACACACATAGGGGATCAAATGTTTTCCGACTCGAAGCAAACACATATCGATTCGTAACTGGGTGGGTGGGCAGGCAACGCGTATGGTTCTCAAAATAAAGGGGTAGGTCAGCGTAACGCGATTCGCCATTCGAGTGAAGTGTTTGCGTGCGTCAAAAAGTCTTTAGGGGTTTCGGCTCGTTGAAAGTCATGGCGCACGTTCAGTGAGATTTAAAAAGCTTGCTATCCTACTTACGTGTTGGATGGTGAGAATGAAAATTCCTTCGGGAACTAATGAAGATGCTTTGTAGGGTCGGTCCTCGACAGAATTGCGTGTAGATTCTAATCGTTACTCTAGAACGAATTAGCTGCCGTATAATTATTCAATTTGACCACGAAGTGAGGCTGATTCGTGCTGCTGTCTCCCCCCGCCTCAATCTCCATGTTCGATTTAGTTATTTAACCGAAGGATTAACTGTCGACGGTTTATATACTTGAAAACGAACATTTATCCTTCATCAACTGTCGCAATGGCGTGAAAATAACGTATTGTGTATTTTCATTTATTCATGCCAAGTTATGCGCGTGGTATAAGATCGTAGTTTCCAAATAACAGTAAAAAAGTCATAATGCTTTATACCCTAAAGTTGTCGTAAAACTTGTTTAATTTTCATGATAACTTTGCTTATCTAGGCCACTGTGTATAAAAAGTATTGACCTTCTGCTTTCGATCTGGAATTTTTTGTCCTCTCCCTTTCAACGAAAACCCCGTTAAAGACAGGAGTCAGGAATGTAGGTGGTTTGTTGTGTAACGGCAAGGCAGGGTCACGACACGAAAGCTTCGTTGGACTGTGGCACGGCATGGCTAATTAATCAAGCTTTTATGGCCGCACTTCGGACATCTCTCTTACTCTCTCCCTCTCTCTCTCTCTCTTCTTTTCTCTCTCATTCTTACTGCTACCGATATTTCCAACCCCTCTACACGTACACGACGGTCGCCGGTTCTCTAGCCCTTCGTTTACTCACCTCGTCGCAGCCCTTGGACGAACGCCCTTTTATACCACGCTCGCAACTCGTGCGACACACGAGCTCTATAAATTATTCATGTCGCGATTAATACGATTAAATATTTAGGTACTCTGTTATTCTTTCACTTTGCTCGCGAGAGATTAATTTACGTTTTCAGCAAACAAATTCCCTGGCTCTCTTGACGACATTAGCGTTAGCCTCGACTTTGTCTTGGGTCGCGAACAGTCTTACGTAGATTCGCATCGTAGAAACGAGGTGGAGCATCTGAAAGAGTCGTCACTCTCAATCGCTCGTTGTTAAAGGGTAGACTATCGGAAAGGAAATATTACAAGGGACAGCTGGAACAACCAGTCGCAAGAACGACATCGACGACATTAGCGAAAAAGATTTTGGTATTTTCCTGTTTCAGACTTTTTTTGGAATAAGTGTGGGTTATTTCATTTTTTTTAATGAGCCAGTAAAGCATACGTCGAATGTTTGAAAAATCGCCATCATAGTGAAGAATAATTAAAATCGACAATTATCGTGATTATTCTACGGCACGATATTCGTCATTCATATATGGATGATAATTAGTGAAATCCGCTAATTACAGTTAATACTACAAATTAGAAATCAATTTAGAATCGCAGCAATGGTAACGTGGGAAATATCGTCCTTCAAATTTCCCATTATGTTCAAACATGCAATTGTGCGAATCTATATTATAGACCCTCGAGTACTAACTGCCTGAAGCATAAAATTCCAAACTATATTAAATTCCATTTCCCGTACTTACAAATTACAATTTAAACGTGGAAAATCCAAAGCATTAACACAGGAATTCCATTGAAGCATCCATCACGTATTTGATTTCGCCATTACAGCCGATAAACACGAACAGCATTTGATTCTGTCAGAAAAACATCCTAACAGTCCTCGTAGATGCTCGTATAGACGTCATAACCTAAATTCTTTGCTTTTCATTGTTGTAAACAAGATACACTGAATAAGAAAAAGAAAAACAGTTAGGAAAACTGCGAGAGGATATTTGGTGAAAAAGGCCACTTTTTGAACCGAATCGCGAGACACTTATTTCGCAGAAGATAGGAGAGCGTCGCGACGAGTCAGCCGAATATAAAAATAAAACATAGTAAAGTATAAAGAACGAGTGAGAAAGGCGGAAAAATATTTTCACGCAGATCGTAAAAGCTGGAAAAGAATTTTATATCTTCGATACGAAATACGAACAAAAGTCCTCCCTTCGTACGATTCAACTGTGGGTCCCTATAAGTCCGAAAAGTAATAAACTTTTGACCAAGTTCCCAATCAGCCGTGAGAACCGTCCAAGACGTAAAACTAATTGTAAGAGGAGTCGCCCTTGAATCGTGGCTACAACACTTAACAAGGTTCGTCAGACATTCGCATCGAACCCGTTGCTACGTATGCTTCGTCTTGCGATCAAAAGAGTTCGAATCTTTTGTGATTTCGAAATCCATCAGCGAGCCATTCAAGGGCGAGCGAGTACCACTCGGTTGGCGAAATAACCTTCGAGCCATTAAAAATCAGTCCTAGAAAGTACAACGAGCTATATCGATTCGTGAGCAGTGGGTACTGTAAGCCCGTAAAGATAATCACTCTTAGTAGCACCTTTGCGTATTCCCTTGTTCCCCTGTGTCGACACGGAGAAAAGAGAACGGTAGTGCAGGTTCCAAGTCCTGGTCAGCAGTGAGTCCAACTTTAGAGGATATTATTGATCACAAATCAACTGAGTAATATTTACCATCGTAACGGAAATATTTACTGTCTTATAAATATTTCAAGCTGCTCGTACGTCTTTCGTGCTACCTGAAACTCGCTGCTAACCAGACTAGTAGCAATTAATGTTCTCTTTTTTTTCGTGGGATGCTCCTCGTACCTTTGATCAAGGGGTTACGAAACGCAAGGAAAACTCTGAAAAAGAGATCCATAAGAAGGTAAAGTAAGGGTAGAGGATCAAGAGAAGCTCCATAGCTACAGTGAACACCGACTCGTATGATGTCCTAGTGAACCAGTGAGACATATTCGTGTCTACGTATGTGCATTTTGAATATACGGTAGACGTCAAAGCTAGCGAATTGCCCGTGAGGCTGGTCCATTCGGTGTATAGAGAGGTCAGAGAGTCTTAGAGTATCATCCGTAACGGATTCCTGGTATGTGGATATATTGTATATATGTGTATGTATTAGCCTGAAGGAATCTAAACCGTCGTTAGGTCGACGTGTATAGGTTACTACTCTGTCCTCGAGACCGAGTTACAGTGGCTACCCTCTATATCGAGCACATACATCTCGCCCTCTTGAAACTCTAACGGGTAGGAATAGCCTCGTGTCGTATCTCTCTCTCTCTTCGTCCCACGTAGATGACCATTACCCAGTTCTGATTTATGCGATCTCTATACTCCAGGTATACATTGGTATGTGCCAGCAATGCATATCGAGCAGAGCGTTGTGTATGCACTCGTGCGCTATCCTAGTCGCATTTACGAGAAATTGCACCCGAAGAATATCACGTGGTCTACGGCATGGATATTTAGTTGTAAATCATGTTGAGAATTCTTTGCTAGATTCGAGCATCGCCCAGATATGTCATATACGATTTTTCTTCGGGACGGCTTCTAGGGAGAAATGTCTCACGTGTTTCAGTACAGTGATATAGATACGGGTGAGGATTCTCGTGAAACCGATCCTACGATCTTACGATCTATAGAGGTATACCGAAAGAGAGAGTCTGTGTCTATGTGTAAGAGAGAGAGAGAGAGAGACAGAGAGAGAGAGAGAGAGAAAGAGAGAGAGAGAGAGCACTAGATCTAGAAACATTCCCGATCTCACCACGTCGCTCGTAAAAATCTGACGCTGTAAAAATTAGGATCGCCCCGGGGCACTCGTAAACCTGCTAGAAGTTTATGTGGGATTCGGATGGACCCCCTGAATCCATATAGGCCAGGAAAGTTGGTCAATTCTCAAGGGAGTTTGTCGCTGCTGGTAATAAGGCTGAGCTGTAGGAGTTAGGGTAGTTCTGACGTAGTCTGACGTAACCGTCAGAAAGTAACGCTGCAGGAAATAAACTTACTAGGATTTGTATATATAAGTGGACGGTAACACGGCACGGCAAGCCAGGTTTATTTATCGGGTTCTTGGCCATTCGTAAAGATAAAGAGTTGAACGAAGGAATAGCGTAAAGAAAAAGAAAAAGATAAAAATAAAAATAGAAGTAATGCACTTATCCAGCGGGGCGGTTTCGAAATCGATGGCATTACGTGACAGAGGATCGTACCTTTCCCGTGTGTTCTTCTGGGGGAACCTGGTGCATCCAGGGAACCTTCCACAGGGAAGCGGATAACATTTACGAGGCGCCTGGTCGGGGATCGAGGGAAGGAGCGATATCGCTCGTGGATGTTAAGACATCTCGAGCCAACGAGGTTATTAAAGGCAAAGAGAACGTGGCGGCTTCGGCGGTAACGTCGACGTCAAGTTCTGCGTTTAGAAACTGCACGCGATCATGAAAATCCTCAGGTACGCGTAGCCACGAGTATACTCGACACCGGGACGATCGATTATTTAGCAGGGAATCAGGTATACGAGTAACTTAACGAATTTTTATAAATTCCCCAAAGAACCTGACGCGACCAAACTTTCTGTACCAGTGAGTGCATCAGCACGTATTGAAATTCCACGTTTCTCGTTCTCCATACGAAACTGCAATACGGATGTCTTCTTATTCGGATACGCTAAATCATCGAATAGCGCGTCTGATGAAACGCATTCTGAAATGCGACCCCAGAGACAACCGAAGCGACACGCCGACGCGATCGATATTTTCAATATTCTGCCCATATAGAACGTATATCTACACAGCTATAACATTCAAAGGTACATATTTGTACGTATATATCGAGGTATGCGAACAGTCCAGCATTCGTACTGCGAAGTTCCGACATTTCCCGATGCAATGTTATAACAAGTTTGCCGGTTACTGCACCCGGAGTTACACGAGAGAGAGAGAGAGAGAGAGAGAGAGAGAGAGAGAGAAAAGTGGTACCAAAAGTGTAATAGAGATGGCACGAGAAATACGAATGATACGCGTACCTCAAATCGTGAAAATAATATAAACCATGAAATGCAGTTGAATCGCCATTTCTGGAAATGCAATGCTAGGAATAGTAACGAGGAAACGACGGACGTACTTACCAAATAGCAAATCGACGTCCGACTTGGCTACGTACCAATATGATCATCTGTTTGTCCCTATTTTTCATGGATCCTCTTTTCCAGTATTCCTTTACGTATCTTCCCAGTCCTCTGTCATAGATCTGGCAGTTGGACGGGCGATGAACTGTGCGAAAGTGGTAAAAACGTTAAGCGTATTACATTCACGGGTTACGGTATCATCAAAGTGGATCTTTATATCTGTATTGTCCTTAGGTTTTACGGTGGCATCGATTTCCCAGGACGAACGCATTAATGGCATCGCGGATGCCTATCCTCGAAGGAGCAATGTACCCCACCGCATTCTGCTAATGCAGGGGCCCGACTGCCGACCGCTTTTCCCATCCCCTAACTTGCACTTCATCGAGGACCCCGACAACTCCTGCTTCTCCTACCCTTTAGTAATAATATATCTGTCCCAAGGGTGTCGCTAAAGAGTCCGTCTCACCCTAGCGGACCCGAGTGCGCTACCATTATCTCATATACCTAGGCGTACCCCACGTACCCAGTCTGGGACTTTCTACGAGCTTGCAGAAACCAACACTCCTGTCTTCGGACACTCGGGGCATCGTCAAGAGTTAACAGCCGCAAACGAGCATCAGCTACTGGCTGCACGCTTCGTATACCTCTATTTACGGCAGGCCTCTTTTCAAGGAATTATATAGAAAGTGGGAGCTGGAATAATTAAGCGTCACTTGACGTAACGCTGATGGAAACCTGCATACCAAGACTCTATACTCTAACAGTGGGACCAACTCGATAGTTGTGATATGCGATCTTTGAAAATAATCATTGACTCCACAAGTGTAATACTTCTCGAAAGTGATCTTCAGAGAAGAGTCGCTTTATTATTCGGACGCTCGTTTACATGGTGAATAGCTACGTGGTAGGAGTAGTAAAAGGAATAGGAAGGACTGTATCGCGGTGATGCTGTGGGGTTATTTCTTATTCGTGCTCAAGGAAAAACAAGATCCTAGGAGCCAGGCCAACGGCTGTTACTACCGCTGCTGGTACCCGCTAGGGAAATTCGATCTGGAGTCTGTCCGTGTATGTTTGGGGGTTGCATGGTGGTTCACTTGGCTCGTGGGTCGAGCGCCAAAGGAAAGGCAAAGCTTTCCTGGCCCGTCCGCTGTCGTCACCACTGAATAGCAAACAAATTCGCAGTCGTGTTTTGGATCCCATACGAGACGCCAAATATACACAGTCGAATGGGATACCTTCGCCGTTTTTGTATTTACAACTGAGACGTGTGGCTTGTTTCGTATACGCAAGAAAAAGAAACAATTAACAACGGGGAAATGCCTCTGGGAAATTGAGAAGACAATGACGAGTAAGTCCGACGAAATAAATGTATTAATTTCGAAAATCAACACTGAGAACACCCCCAATGTTCATAACGTATTTCCATTAACGTGAGATGCTTCGAGAAAAGTATAGCGTTTAGATAGAGAAGGAGATTTACCTATTTCGGAAAAAGAAAAAATGTGACCTGTGATAAGAAAAATAATGAGTATCTGTATTTTTCACGAGCGGGAAAGTATCAATCATTTCTCACTGGTAAAGGAAATACTGGTTGCCCATCCAATGACTCAATACTCACCCATTCGACCCATTCGTTTTCTTACGCAAGCACACTTTGCCAAATGACAAATGCGGCGATATTTATAAGAGAAACGTATCCTGACGTTATCTACTTAATTAGTTTCATTTAGTTATCCCCCCGCCCTCACCGCCCTCCTAGAATTACGTTAAGGTTTGACAAATGACGGCAGAACTCTATCGCGCAACCATCTTACATCCCGCCATTACGATCGCGTCAGATAACATTTTTAATTAAGTAACACTCCCGGAACGAGTGCGCGACGTGAAAGGATGATTGCTGATATTAATGAAGTCTGCCAAGAAGGGCAAAACGAAGAAGCGAATAAGGATTCTGTCAAAACTTTGTCAGGTACTGCATCAAGAGATCGCCCAGTGATATCCCCTCTTATCTTATTACACGACCTTCGTGACCCCGTGGCACCTAAATCTCATATCCATATACCGCTTGCGACGGTGACCCGCTGACGTATTTCACGAGGTGTAACGTGGATTGACCTCATAAGATATTCAGTAGCGCCGACACGTTCGCACTGAACGAAGAATCAACAGCAGCAGGCCTTTTCACGTTTACGCGTCGTAGTAACGACATCAGCGCCAAAGCTCGGCAAGATTAAAGATACAAAAATGGGACGCGAAAAATCTACAAAACTCTTCATTCCCATATGCCGTTCCACGAGCGTGTCAAGATTTTACCAGCGAGCAGAGCGAACGGCTCCGTGGATAATCGACTTAGCAAGCACGTTACGCCGTACTGCTTGGCGAAGGGTTAATTGCTTGCAGCGACTATTATTTCCGAGTGAAGTCTGTACGATCCGAGTGAGGTTGGCTGATCTCGACTCGCAGAAGAAACATACATTTGTAATCCATCCCAAAGTTCTTCGCTACGAAAGTCACGGCTAAGTGTATTCTCATGCTAAAGTAATTATATAGGTATACGTAAGTACGCTTGATAGCTCGTTATAACGAGTCGACTCGTAGCTAGAGCCATCTACTGTGAGCCCTCGAAACTAACCGGAACATCCAGTATATGGAACCAGAGTAGCGAGCGGGGACGTGTAAAGTACGAGTGACGTAAGAGGGTACGAAATTTGTGGTTGTTTAGTCGCACCGTCGACACTTAATTAGCGGTGACTGGACCAAATCTTCGTTATATCCACAGAAGGCTGTTACCCGCTCGTACCACGTCACTGCTAGAACCCTCTTGTTCCCAGATTGGTTCGATCGAGGAAATTCGGCCAAGTCGAATTTGCATCTTGTGGACTTTGGTCTGAAGTGGAAACTACGCGGGGTTCGCATTCAACTAGACTATGGCGCTAGAGACGGAACAGTTTCAGTTCATAGTTTATCCTATATGCCACTCGTAAGGTGTGCGTGGAACTGTGGACTGAGACTAGTTAAGGGAGACTATAATGGGAAACTTCCGAGACCTCTGCAACGGCAGCAACCAAGTCCCTCGTTCCGCGGAAGCTACCCTCCTTACCGCCTACTTCCACATACACCACCGTACACCACCATACACCACCATACACCACCATACACCACTATACACCACCATACGCGTACCCTTGTAACCTGCACCAACCCCCCACTAACCCATGTGCCTACGTAACTAAGCTACCTACCTGTATACCAACTCGTAGGCGCACGCTAGTTGCCATTATGTGGTCACACCGTGTAATGTATATGTCTGGATAGATATACGTCTTTGTGTATAACCGTTTCAAGATACGACGTAGGCAGTTAACCGGTACGCTGACGTATTGGCTGACCACGGCTGACTGGTGGTCATTATCTACTTTAATGGTGTACGTAGTATGTGCCTTTGTGGAATTTATGGATTAGCACTTCGTCACGGTAATTCGCGTCGACGTTGGACGCAATCGGAAAAATTATTTATCCTTACGAGCATTGAAATCCGGTAAAGTGCAAGGAACGAGTGAGAACGCGACCGGGAATGGATGGCGGATCGTTAAAATTCAAAGAGTTTTGTGATATTGAAAATTTCATTGGAACGAATGAAAAGATCGAAACCCGTGACGAGACGGTATTGAGTAGGGAGGAGATAAGGGGGAGGGATTGGAATGGAGTGAAAAAAAAGAAGTGACAAGCGGATTCCGAAGTATTAGATTGATGGAGGCCGATGGTCGTCTCGCTACACTTTTGCCAACGAAGTGATCCTTTGATATGCAAAACATTATCGCCCCGCTCTGGCGTCGATAATGTCGCATTTCAAAGTTCCATTAAGCACTTAAAAATAATCTCGTTATCGACTCGTCTGACATGCAAATCGCTTTGCATTTCCGAGAGTGCGTTCTCTATATTTGGGAATTCATCAGTGGACTCCCAAGCTGGCAGAGATTCAAATAGAAATTCTTCAGGTCGGTATCATCTTCGCGCGTTCATGAACGCAATACGCGCAACAGCGGTCGGTACACCTTAGGATATTTCCCAGCGGCCTTTGGGGACGGAAGGTGGAGGGTTCGAAGGGAATCTTGTGACCAACTACGTACAGAGCTCGATCAAATGCCCGTGGGAATTGTCAATTCTCTAGAGAGAATTCAGGAACTCTGGATTAGGACTACGTGCGCTGCAAGCCAGGAGATCGTCTGAAGTGCTCGGGTTAGGTAACTCGCGCATCCAGAATGCGTGGCAGTGTCTGCTCTTTGAGCAATTATTTATGGTAAATACCTCGAATTAATCCCCCGCGCAGTGCTTTGTAAATAAACTGTTTCTGAATCAACGGTTGACTAACAGTTCCAGCCCTGGTCCAGGTTGAGGCCACAGGCCAGAGACTCACTGACGAGGGTCCAGGATTACAAACGGAGCATCAGACGATATAAATTAACCAGTCGTATAGGTACCTAGCAAGGTGGCCTATGTACCTACACAGCACTAGCCATTCCGTCGTAGGCACAATTTGCTCGGGCCTGGAGTGCCGGCCACTGATAAACAGTAATTTGCATTGCTACCGAGCTTTGAACTATCCAGCCGCCGACATAAATAACCGGCATTCTCGAGGTTCGTTCGGCCGGTGCAAGGATGGTGCTGGACTATAGCCGCGGAGATACGAGGACAAAACAAATTCAAACTCTCAAATCGATAATTCAGCCGGTAACTGTTATATAGTATAACGGTGTTGCTCTTTCATCTCCTCCACTCTCACACTCCTCGTGCGGTCCATTCTCTCGGGGCTAAAGACAGACGAGACGCGAGGCTGTGGAAAGGGGCGGGAGGCGAACGAAAGAAAGGGAGCAATTTAATTAAAATTGCACGATAACGGGATTTCGTCATTAATGCAAATTAAATGTAAGGTTCGAGATAGTGGCTACATCTACATTCTTACGACCTATAAAGCTGAAAATAGAATTTTTAAATACGAATCGCGAAAAGCTACGCGGAATAATTATTTCTCGTAATTCCTCCAAGTTCCGTTCCACCGGAAGTAAGTAAGTATACGTCACGCCACAGAGACGTAAAATAAACGTGCTGGAAATTTGACTTCAATAATATTACCGCGTACGCTGATTCTAATTAACCTTGCTGGCTACTTTTTTTTAAGGTTCTACAGAATTACGACATGTATGCACTCCTTGGGTGCGATGCAAATTTAAAAAAAAAATTCAATTAAGCGCTTCCTGCAGTCGCTATTGCCCGAGAAACTTGTCTTTCCAATTTTAACCTACGGGGATGCTGCGGAATGCCGCAACGATGTACTACTGTACCATCTATAAACTCTGGTCGGATAGTATATATTACTTCTACCGGAGACAGATCAATTTGTTCATCTCCTAGATCCAGGATCGTAGATGAGCGTGTAATTGGGTGGCCTAGATCCGGTATACCGAAGCCACGGTTCATCGATATCTATGATGTTAACCGAGCCGTGCTTCCATCCCTGATAGGCTGCTGCATAATTACCCGGATGCTGCGTTCGGGTTAATAGTCGCATCATACTAGACAAACATGTTATCATTGTTTGATTGAGCGAAATTACGAAATTTGAAAGAAATTATTTACCAGAATTTGTTAATGTTCTTTACTCACCTTTTTTTCATCTACATACAATTATATGCATGTGAATTTTCATTTTAAAAAAATCACAGGAAGTTACGTTTTGACCCGGCAATAATATTTACCCTCCGGCAGAAACTCCAGTGCAGGTTACGCGTATCCACGTGATTGGATGGACCCGTCGCTTCTGGCCATTTGGAGAAATGTAAAAGTTTGCAATTCGTAAACATTCGATTCTTCCATTTTTCCCCTCGTATCGCGAAAACTTTTTGCAAACGACTCGCCGCAACGGAATCGCAATACACGTTAAGTATCGTAGGAGCGCATTCACGGTTGGCCGTTCTCACGAACCGCTTAGAAAACTTTGCGACAATATCCCAGAATCCACAGAGTCCCTGAGTTACGTAGAAATAAGGCTGAATTGTCGGTACGAACGACGACGTAAGACGTGACGGCGTCCCGACGCCTCGGATAAGGCAACAGCAGCTGGATAATCTTCCACTGGTAACTGACTAAACACAGATTACAATAGAGCGTGGATTTCGAAACCTCCTCTTAGGGATAATTCATCGTCATACGATTAGTACGAGTTGTATAGGTACTCTTGGCAAACTGACTTTGTCTCCAAGAACCAAAGAAGCTAACAGGTGCGTCTTGGTAATTGAATCAAGTTGCGTGATGTAGCCAGCCAACTGCGCTACTACGTTGAACTTGGCGAATTCCGACATCGCTTATACCTAAATGAGAGTCGGTGGACTTTTTCTTTCTTGGCAAAATGCCGAAGACCCCCCCCCCCCCTCCCTCCCTGTATTACCTTGCATGACCAGCAGCAGGAAAACGTCCCATTTCATATCATTACGCATATTTATTGCCGACTTGCGAAACTGCAGCATTATACAAAAGCCAGTAAATAACGGTTTTGAACCACTATGGAGCGCCCGCTCCAGTTACCCACGTGGAATAACAAATAAATACATTCGCGAAAAGTAGTTGTACCTAACTTACGGACTATCATAAATAACAAAAGTTGTGGCATTTATGGGCGCATACTTGTACGGACCAACGTAGACCTATGCTTCAACAATGGTATGCGGTTCTCTTGTATAGGGAAAAGAAGGAATCGCCCTACTCAACTGTTATCGCCGCTGAGACTCGCGACTGTTTAGCCCGTGACGAAAAGCCCAAAAAGCACGAATGTTATTCCATTTACATCCTGGTAAATATAAACGATTTTCCCGGCCGGGATATTTACTTTGTTTTAAGCAGACAGAGGCCGAGCGTCATTACCATTGTCCATTGGCCTCCACAGGCTCTCCGGTCCGTCGGGGTATTACAGTCCATGCAAGCATAATTGAAGTTATGGTTTGAGGTTGCAGGCTATTACCGCATGCGGTTTCGCAGCCTCATACGCTTTAAAACAATTTTGGTCGGGCAGGTTAATGGAATTATCGAATCCGCTCGATGGGAACGCGAGAATATTCTGATTCGCCCTTATTCAGAATTAGCCAGGGTTTCGCAAATGTTCTCGTGGGATAATGGAAAAGATTTTTTTTTCTTAACCTCTAGTAATTTTTTGTTGCGCTTATTAATTCGTACCAAGGGGTTAAATACGAGCTTAGAGGTAAGCCTCTGTAAAGTCGTGGAGGAAAAGTTTGAACGATAAAGGATAAAAGCCCAAAGGACTATGGGTATCAGGGATGATCATCGTGACGGAGTCTTTTCTTAAAGCGAAGAAGAAACGTAAATTCCGTCTCTAAGTATGCAAGCCGTGTGGTGAAATATCCACTTTGCCTGTAAGTAAACACGGCGTCCTTAGTGGCGCGGACCTATAGTAAAACGAGAACTTCTCGAAATAACTTACCGAACCAATATACCGCTGCGGCGAACTAAATGAAGCAAACTTAAGTGGAAAGTTTGTTCCTAACCTACGAAAATACTGCGGTACAAATTGAAAACACGAAGACTCGCGAAACTTATTGAAACGCAAAGTCAGCAGCCTTTAAACCCCATGCCAGCCCGAAATGTACACAATCGTCCAATGAAATTTGCATTTCCATTCAACCTGAATCCAACCAGTTGTTTGCATCATCTGTTGACTATTCCGCTGCCCCCCGATAAGCTTTACCACAATTTTCAAATTCGTCATGTAAAAAAAATATTTTTCAAAATCCTCCCGACAGTCGTTTAAAACGAGTCCTGTCTTCCTGTCGAAGCCAATAAACGTCAAAATATCCTTTATATTCTATGACGGTTACGCGTTTCCCATCTCTGGCATAAATGATCCGAGATGATAGCGTTATACGTGTTACGCTATGGGATATTACTAACACGCTATCCAAGCGTTAAGCGTACCACTACGGGCAAGCACGGAGTTTACATCCAGTATGTGACTTCTCTCCAGGCACATACGTGCTTTTTGGTCCCACTCGGAAGATAGTGAGGACCAAAATGCAGTCATCCCGTAATAGCTTACGGTACACTAGCATCTCTACGTATCTCTTGTTTCATGAGGTGTATGCATCACGATAAGACTTTACTGCAGGCGACCGTTGGGAAACTAAGATTCGCAGTTGGTTCGAGGTGAGCTCGAAGAAATTAGGGTAGACCAAAAAGAGGTTAACGCTGGCTGAGAGTGCCGACTGAGAATCCAGGCCAATTTGATGCGCCAATTGAAAGGACTACGAAAGACTGGGTAGCTCGAGGGAAATTCATTTTCTCGTTAAATCTCAACGGTCACAGTCGAGCTTTTAATGTCAAAGAGAAGAAACAGAATAATGCACTGTTATACCTTCGTACCTCGAGGAACGTCGCCTCGGAGAATTTTCCACTAAGGAGGTTCAAGTGGACGGGACACGAGGTGAAACTTCATTTCTAAGGCAGTTCGGCCAGAAAACGTTATGGGGGTTGATGTAGGGGTTGAGTGAGCTGGAAAGTTTTTAAAACAGAAAAACTTGAAAGTAGCCAATATCGACTTACTGGATCTTTTCTGCGTACATTGTTACACGTACACGTGGATATACTTGCCTACGTACTTACATGTATGTACCTTCATAGGTATATACAATATATATATATATATATATATATATTTGTATAAAGGATATACCATGAAGAAAAGCCAGGGTGCCGGCGCGTATTGTGCTCGCGCACTGCCCACCCTCTTCGATATAAATCAACTCCGCCGCCACCGTAAACTTTATTTGAAAGTACGCAGGCGAAGATTTAAAGCTCTGTAGACAAAAATAATCTCGCCGAAGAGATTCCTGCGTGGATGGGACAGGAGGTAAAATCGATAAGACGTATTGGCTCGCGAAGAGCCTTTCACGATGTAAACGCTTATTCTTTACGGCCTCGGGAGATTGAAATTGCAACACTACCTGAGCCACAATCCACTTTGCACCCTGGCGCGCATACTGATTGGAATATAGAACAAAGTTGAGAGAGAATATTGCTTGAAGTTTGTACAAAAGGTTTTTATCGTCAAGTAAAACGCGTATAGTAATACACGTAGGAATTTCATGAAAATATCATATACTGTCAATAATTCATTATCAGAAAAAAGAAAAAGGGATTCCAGTGGTAACGAGGACGATTCACGATTCCCTTCAAATAAAGTCCCAAGGAAGAAGCGATGATCCAGTCCGCACGACTGTACTTGCAGCAAACACCGAAGGAAGTTTTAGCGCAGAATTGTTACAGGCTGTCGTGAATCTTGCAGCCACGCTGGATAGCTGTGTAGGTATTTGCGTAAGAAACTTTTATGCGGCTTGGGAAAAGAGAGGCAGGGGCGGCGGGTCGACGCTCGGAGGCCAAAGGGGGCGAAAGCCAATTTCGGTACGCGCCCCCGCGCAGCAGCGTTCTTCCCTTTCGTTTCTGGTGCTCTCCTTTTTATCCCATTTTCGATGCATGGCCTCGGGAAGAGTTTCCCGTATGCGACCGAGCGGCCCGTTTTATTGCGCGTATGGGATGTTTAAGTAAATTATTTTACACACAATCGCGAGAGCGGTATGGCACAGCGGCATAGTTTATGGATCAAAGGTTTTACCCGAACATTCCCGGCCTCTATGTGTGACAGCATAACTCTTCATCAGCTGAGCCACCCCTGAAACCATCATCGTTCTTCTTTGACCTCCCTGCGCGTATATACAAAGGTTGAGCTTCTATAATACACATTTTCACTGGCTCTACACTTTGAGGCCTTACGACTTTCTGATAAAATCATAAATTTCATCCACGATCGCACGATCTTGTACCGGTCCTTCTGTACTCTCTTTGCTCTTATCTTCTTATCCGTGTTGCCTATCGATATTCCGTGTAGATTCCATGAGACACTTCGCGTGGAAGTACCTTCGAAGAGACCCCAACGGTTTCTCGATAGTGGAAATTCTATAGAGATTGAGGTTAACCTCAGGAACTCGATGCCATCCACGATCTACGTCTTGGAACGAGAAACTGAGGATTTGGTACACGGGCCTAAGATAAGGATAGCGATATTAAATATACTTATGTAATATGGAGGAGATCGTTGAATGACTGTAGTAAATAAAAAATTATCATTACCGATAAGTGATAGAGTACCTTTAGATTCTGTGTTACTCTTTGATGCGAATATCCTTGTACTTTCGTATATACTGATAAGCGATAAGGTTACATTTTGAGGCCTCCTAATGGCACTCCCACAGGAAAAGCCACTACTCCCAGGTCCATTAGCGAATCAAACCGGAACTTCTCAGGATTTACCACGAAATTTTACTATACGCTAGATGCCCCTGAATGTTTAATGCACTATAGAATTTTCATCCACTGTTCCTATAGGCGAATATTGATCCTAGATTTAAGCACGAAACGTTGCCGAGTTATCGAACGCTGTTTTACCTCCTGTCAATATACCCGGTGAAGTGTAGAAATTTCAACTTTCTTTGCCTCCAAATTCATTATCACCGGCGACGTATTCGAAAAGATAAATATTTGGGGTCCCCGCTGCTCCTCAGACAAAAGAAAAGTAACGAAACGACGACGTATGATATATGTAGAAACGTGAGCGAATTAGGAAGATGCGAGCCGAGTGCGTGTATAGAAAGTTGAGTGCGTAAGAACCGAAGGTGGCACAGAAGGAGTGGCGAAGGACAGAGATAGTAAAAGCCAAAAGAAAGAAGAATAGGAGTTGCCAGAGAAAGACGCGGATAAGGGTTGGTGAAAAAAGGGCGCGTAGCTTGAGTCGACATGGGGTGTTTGGGAAGGAGGGGGGTGGTTGGGAGGGAAGGGGGGTGGTTGATGAAAAAGGTGGAAAGCCACTTTGATGATGTATCGTGTCGGAGAGCAAAGAAATTGGGGTAATAGGACTCCCAAACTACGTGAGTAAACTCATACGTGGGACAGAAATGAAAGGGAGAGGGTGAAAGACATATAACAGTAGTGTGTGTATATCCAGTGGGAAGCGACACGAGAACGTATAGCGAACGTGTATATGAGGATCGCGAAGGGCTTCGTACACGCAAGATCAACCCCTAGAAGAAGGGTTGACGATTTAGAACCAAAGCGAATTTCACGTAAGGGTGACTTGAGATTTTTCAAACCCACCTTTACACCTTTCATTACTGGATACCGAAATCTTCTGGTCACGTTGACTTTGGTACCCCCAGCTATACCTAGTTAGATTCATCCTCTTCCTTTTTCACCCCTGGAATTCGTACAAGCATTGATATTGTCAAGGGACAGTATTGACCTGTACAATGAAGATTTCTTCCACCGCGTATCCCTACTTCCTATCCTCGATTCTTGGCGAATGGCAAAGAATCATTTCGCCTTGGTTGCATTTTACCTGAGGAATAAGAAAAAAAAAAAAAAAAAAAGAACGTGCCATTAGCGAGAGAGTCAGTAGAACCGGAGCCATTAGCGAGGGTTGCAACTCGCCCTTTGGTGGCAGTTTCGTCTCTTCTCGCTACTGTACAGTTTGTATACCTATACATTGGTTCCTTCTGTATGTACTCCACGCTATAGATATAGATACTATTAGCTTCCTCTATTAAGACGGCATTCGTCGTATTGTCGAAGCAAGTGGCAGCCGAGGGTAAGCTATTCGAAAGAGCCCCTAGCCTTATAGCCAATACTCTATATCCTATAGGCCAGAAGGGTTCGTTAGAGTCAATCCAGCCTGGCCGTCTCTTTCAGGTCACGCGCTTTATGTCCCGCTCTTATTAGCCGGACACTTGTTAAATCACTCACGCCTTCCTTCACGCACCCCACGATACAAGGGACCCCTTATAGGTACACCCTCCCTCCTTCGTCATCCGACGCTCTTTATTTCCTTTGGGTTAACGATTACTGTAGCGTCGCTTCTCTTAATGATTTCGTCACCCAGTCGATAAGCAATGCTGCAACTACAGTTTTGAGATGGGAAATATAGTCACCATTGTGCAAATAAAAAAAATGAAATTTTGCGAAATCAATGGACATCTATTTTAGGTCAACTCAATTTTACGAGAAATTGATGACGTTGTGAATGATCCCTCGATTATTGCCGATCGTGCGATCTTCGGGGTGGAGATGTTTCTTTTCACCTCGTAATTCTTTCCATCAAAGGGAAACCACATTTATTCCCTCCTGGGATCTTATACTCTTTTCCATTTCCATTTCCTATACACTCTTAAGCGAGGGAGAGATAAATTCTATGCAAGCTAAAGATAATATACCAAGTTCTTAAACACATAGTAACTGGATACACGATGCCTATAAATACTATGTCACGAGTACTTTTAGTCGTTCGTAAATACAGAAGTTTGAAGATTTTGAAAAATATATCGTATTTGAGAAACCAACAAAAAAATTGTATGTCGAACAATTTCGCCTTCGTGGAATATCTGTAATAATGTCGATATCATAAACCATGAAAATTCATATAGTGTCAAATTAATTATTTCCAAATTTCATCCACTTCGAAATTGCGAACAACGTGGCAATAATGAAATAAAATAATAACAGAATAATTCAAATAGGATATATTATGTATGCAGTAATAGGATTTATTTCCAAATACCCTTTTATACCTTTGAATTACACGGTTCTCATTAAAATACATTAACATGTGTGACATTGTTATTAATATTTGTGTTTCTAATTAATTTAATCCTCCTCTTCATTACAGAAAGGCATGTCACGAGTTAGGACGGCCAGACAAACATAAAGCAGATTACCGCATGAAGAAAAGTTATGTTGTTTTTTTTTTTCAAAAAATTTTAAACCTGTAAACGGCATACACTAAGTGTACAAATGCACTTGTACAATGCACCATTATGAATTTTGGGTCTCTGACCGTTCTGCCATTAAAATTTTCGTAACGATTCCTGTGATATTCATTTAAGTAGTCATTTCTCAAAGGTATTAACCACTATGTGTACTTACGTGTGCGATAGTGGTCCCGTAACCCTATCTGGAGGGCGTAGGAGTAGAGCAGGTTAACCCCAAGCTATTCTATGCCCACAACACAGTCTCTCCGGGCCTCTCAAAAAGGGCCTTGAGTCCCCTTAGGCTACGCTGCGGTCGTCGTCTTTCGTAAAGTTATTTGACTAAAGGTTGCTCATCCGCGTTTTTCCTCTGTTTTACATATCTCTTATTTCTCGACCAACCTTTCTCTATCTGCGCAACCCCTAGGGAGTTTTTTATCCTGGGTCTTACGGTTCAAAATTTTTTCTCATACTCCGAATAAGAAACTTCGGTCCCCAAACTACAGCATGGAATAGTCATACCTCGATAGTAAACAGTCAGGACCTGACGGGAGCAAAAGGGATAAAGTTCATTTTGCTTCCTTACGCATAATATTACTTTCTGTTTCGTTTCATCTGTTCCCAGTTCGTCCTCCCTCTCACTCGGCTCTGTCCTTTCCAGTTTTCATTCGGCTTAATTACCCAAAAATACGTAACCCAGCAAGGCCCTAAATTTAAATGATAGTCGTCCAACAGTAGTTACTCTCTGTCAGCCATGATAAGGGTGCGTGTTGGTCTAGCTAGATTACTAAAATGTTCAAATGGAAAGCAAGCGGTTTTCATTGACGTTATCGAATAGCTGGCCCATTGTTTCGGTATAATTATATGAAAACACGAAAGGACATTTCATTCGAATGGATAGCTTTTCCCAATAGGGATTTTCCTTAGCACGAAGTAGTAGGTACAGTAATCCAGTGCTGTCTAGTCTTTTTCTGGAACGTGTACTCGCCACCACGAAACTTGACACTCCGAGGATTGCTGAAACGAACTTTTCCAAAAGTCCCGAAGACTGCGATAGCGTCCTAAGATTAAATCGAGACCTTTGTTTCCACCTGGCTCCTCGGATTGTCGAGAAATACAGTGACCTTTAGATAAAAGATTGCCACCCACTGTACATGCCAAGAACTTCAGGCATCCGGTATATCGCGAAGGGCGATGCGATATCGGAAGCTGCGTAATCCGGGATCAGAAACGCATTAACTAAAGTCCTCTCTTGATGTGATCCCAATTCCACCCCACAAATCAATCCGCTTCCCTTACGATCCCACCCTTAACTCCCTCGAACGGCCGCTCAAAACGTATTACTCCAAAAGACACCTCAGCGACGGAGCCATCGATTGATTTTCGTTTCCTTTTGAGTGTTACATACCCGGGAAAGTCGGTGAAATTTAAAAGTACCAATAAAAAAAAAATTAAACGGAAGAAAAGTCAGTAAGCGAAATTTTGGTATACTTTTCAAATTGATATATCTTTGTAAATACGTTATGCTTAAGGTTTTACTAGAATTTCAGTTACTCTCTGTGTCTTGTCACATAAATTTTATAGGGATTCTTTTGTACGGTGACGTCACTGACGGCTACTGCCTTTTGTCTAACGGCTCTTGTTTGTTTTTGTTACGCGTGATGAATAGGCTGAGATCTTTACACCTCTCTGAAACATGTCGGTGTAGTAGCTACAGCGATACTTGGGACCATACTGTATTTGCATATAAAGTTTCTATATACAGATATACTCCTCGTACTATCTGCATCTCACTACCAGAATTCAGAAGACACAGAACGTCGAGGGTAAAAAGATCCGTACAATTTCACTCTAAGGCACACATGTCCCGTAAACGTATACCGTAAAAACCCGTAAAATACTCATATTTTGAATTTCGCATTCTGCATACGAATAACCTTAAAGGAATGCAGCGAAGGAGATGTATTCATTTTGGTCTCTAATGTCATCTTGTATCCATGAGAAAACGAAAAATTCGTGTATCCATATATTATGCAAAAAAACCACATGTAATATGAATCAACGTAAATACTAAAGTATCATACTAAAACGTGGGTGAATATTTTTTGTTTTACTATAATCATATTAATCTCAAATGTATTACAAAATTACACAAGCATTTTGAAATTACGAGCTCATACTGCTATCATCCTTATAAAACGTACTAAGCCATACACGTAGGGTTCTCGCAACAGTCCTTTTCAAATGAAATTTCCCCTGTACTTAGTACGTCTTTAAATATTTTATACAGTCGCCTAACTTGCTGAAATTATTTCCATAGAGTTTATCCAGCCGCGGGTAAGCTTTACGATTCTCGGATCCGCGAAAGGAAAATCAGTGCTGTTAGTAGCTTAATTGATGAAATGTTTTTCCAAGTAAAAGTTCGTACCCTCGCCCTATTGCTCCGTGTTATCGTTTTGACGTTAGCAAACCTCGCTGTGAAAATGGCTCAGAAGGGGTTGCGCGATTTCACATTGATATTATTCCAGAGCGTTTCATCGTAAATGTATAGAGACACATTCCCTTGGGTAACGTATTACTAAGTAGAAGTCTAACGTGTGTCAGGGTATAGGAGATAATTGATAAAAAGGTGCTTGGAAATCTACAGCTCCGGAGGGTGGAGACTGAATCTAACAGGGTTACTCGGCTACTTTCAACCCCAAAAATAAAGTTTCCACAGAACCACAAAGTTATTCTCATTATTCACTCGTCCTCGCCGAATTCTATTTTCGTGTCAAAGCTATAGCGATTGGCAGCCCTGATAAGAATTGACAGCAATATCGTATGGATAAGGCTGACCGAACGGACTTGGCTAATGTGCAACGATAAGGTAACTTGCGAGGGGTAAAAAGTATATGGGTAAACACATAAGAGAAATAATCAGCCACCCCCAAAGATAACGTTCAACCCTTAAAAAGAAATATTCCTGAGCAAAAGGTCGATGGCTGTATATACCGGGTGGAAAAAATGTACTTTATTCGAACGGATTCGTAGAATTTTCTTTCATATCCAATTAATAGCGCCGAGAGACGGTCGAACCTTTTGGGACAAGTTTAAGTAAAAAGTTATCCCCAGCAAGGGTAAGAAACTGAGTAAGAGAATTAGATTTTCTCCTGAAACTTCCATTCATTCGTATCGAGCACTCCCCTCAATTTTATTCAGCGTTACGCCTAACGCAGTTACACTTCCCGATAATGCACTAATGATTAACGTGTAGATTATATTATCAGTGAAATTCACGAGAATCGTGAAGCATCGCAATTGCGTGAAATCTAATCAAAATGATATGCGATATTAATAGATATTATTGTGTATAAATCATTATGCTATCTCTTGAAAAAGCATATGCGATAAACAGAAGAAAAAAGCTTAAAGCTACTCCTCCACCTTTTTGAAAATAATAAAACAAGCATCGCTTATCAAAATGTAAAGAGCGTACATTATTTGAAGCTTCGCACTTCACCCACTAATATTTCGTATTAACATCGCGTTAGGTAGTTGGCGTTGAAAAATTACAAAAATTTCTTATGCATTATAACGCCGTGTTTTTATGAACGCGTAACTCAAGTATGGATAAAGCCTCTGCAAAAGCATAGAGCAAACGCGCATTCGGACGACTCCTAAACTATTCACGTTCATTACCATCCTACTTTACAGCATTCTACAAAGTCTCGAGGCATCCGACCCCCCGCTTCGCCACGCAGCAGGATATTTAATGAAGCGCATTATGAATTGCAAGATACAGCGAATAGTAACGACTCGCTCTTCTTCGTAGCAGTGAGATATCGAGCTGGCTATACAATGTAAAGAATATCTACATCGAAGCCGAGGATTTTCCACGTTGTTACCAAGGACATTGCTGATATAATAGGACGGTCGGATTTGAATAGCAATTTGCGTCCTTAGGCAAGGATGGAAGAAGCCAGTGAAACGTCGTTCTGCGTTTTGCTGAGTTACAATACGATGTCACAGCTGCCAACTTGACTCGCGTCAACTTCGATTGGATGAAGTTAATTTTTATTGGCGTCAACGTTTTTGTTACCTACACTGAACCACGTGATGTCTTAGCGGTCATTCAGACTTTCCGCACCACGTGGCCGTTCCTGGTATCCAGATGGTGGCTATGAGTCAGGAACGCCTACGAAGTCTAGTGTAGCCAATACAGCTGTTGAGCACGGTAAGTGACGTCACTGTATATTTGCTATAAACATTCTTTTTGGGAAAATTTCATTATGGAATAAAAATAATTTTTTGATGTTCGCTCTTCGTTTTTCTTACTTCTTGATCAGCATCCGTCCTTACGCTGTTGCAATTTCGGCTGGCTTAACGACACGTTGTTCCGGCTCGCCTTGCAGATTGCAGACACTGTAGAAGTTTCCGGGGGATGCATTCGCGAGAAGTTATGCGACTAATTTAGTCGGCTGACGAGGCTGTTGTTACGGCTCTCGCGTTTACCACTTTGGCGCATCCTCAATCCTCGGCAATTGCTGCTCGCGATGCACTTCAATTTGAATTAATCGTGAGAGGATCGTCTCTTCCGTGAAAACATGCACGGCGCTAGCTATGTATGTTTTCTACGTGATTTACCTAAGTATATACCAATGTATATATTTTTTAAGGGGCCTAAGCTCCTGGACTTTTCAAGGGAAAAGTTTCCTTACTGCACTGAAAAACTATTTTGCTTCACGGCTTTATTTTACATCGGAGATATATTCGACCAGCAATTATCTGCACGGTGAAGTAATTTCTGTAGTGGGTGGAGCGCATGGAAGGGAAACGCCACTGCAGCTGCCGTATCGTGTATTATACGAAATTACGATAATAATCCCCAGCAAATGGCTGTGTACAAGCGGTATTCAAGTGTTCGCGGTAATGAATTTAACGCCGTTGTCGAAAAGTAGACTCATAATATAAATCACACTTACCGCGAGGCTATGGCATTCCGTAGATGTTTATTGAATACTTTTATTGAAAATTCGCAATATGCGAATTATACCTGTGACTTTTCACATGCGAATATCACAATGAAAATTTTTTTTAATACCTTCAATTCGGTTAATCATAAAAATTACCGTCTGCGAGCTAATTTTGTATTCTGCACATTATAAATATCGGGGTCAATAGATTCGCCAGGAGGCACGACCGCTCGAACCACACACTCACATTTTATGCATTCGCTGGTAAAAATAAAATAAAATTCGCATATGCGCTATTTTGAAACTGGAAGTGCTCGACATTTGCAAATGTTACTGGTCCATCTACATGTCCATGAATTTCGTTGTATAATAAATTTCAACCAGATGGGTTAACGATCGACCCACGACTTTGGTTACAGACTTTCGAACATTAGACTTTAGAATTTGAAATCCCTTCAAAAAGGGATTCGATTAGAGAGAAATAAAAATAAAAAATCCAATGTATCCCACGACGCGCGTAAAGAGCCCTACCTACGCAGACGGCAAATGAAAATAATATATATGAAACAGCAAATATACAGATTTATTTCGTAATATCGATGATAAGCAAAGTATGTACCAACCCCTTCGAGTATATCAAAGGATAGAATATTTTTAATGGAAGGCTCCCTTAGTCGGAAGGGGTCATGCGTGGGACTGTATAAAGGAGCAGGTTTCCTAAAAAATAAACATGAATATTCATATTTTTATAACTCCTGCAGGGTGGCATTAAAAGGATACATTTCATCCGAAGGAAAATACAGGTTTGCGGCTGCCGTAAAGTTTTCAGCAATTTCAACGCGGCCGGGGATGCTTGTGTTGAGCCACATCAAACGGCTCTGCCCTCTGGGCGTTATCCACGTATTACCCCTATGCAGCATAGCAGGAGTATCGCACGCATTGAAATCTCAAACACAGTTATATATAGTGCAAATCCCAAACTAACCACCTTATCCATATACTTGTGTCTATGGATATATATATATATATATATTCCACCGCTAATGGTATCCTAACGAATTGCAATGTTTAATCATTATCCTATATATTATACCTATAATGTACATTAACTTAATTAATTACTTCAATTGCCAACAAGAGTTACCACAAGTAGTAATTACCTCGTTGCTATGTCAATACCCTTAAAATATCTACGGTATATCACATTATTACCATCAGAGCAAATAACCTCCACGAACGTCATTAAAAAAAAAAATAATCTCGGCACTTCTATTCCAAGTTTCAAATCACGTCTCCAGTACTGTCCTTATCCGACACTTCCACACGGAGCAACTGTCGTACGAAACAGCAGCGTAGCGACGTCCAAACTTGGCAGCAATTTGAGGGCCGTTCCGGAGGCAAAGGCTTTACCACGAAGCAAGTTTAGTGGAGTAATGAAACTATCAGGTGGGCTGAATTATACGGAGCTTTGCCGCAAGCTCGTTCGCCAATAGCCTCTGGCCACTATTTGTCTGCTTGCCGACTGTACGATTAAGACACTTACGCGATTAAATCCCACGATGTATAGACATCCGCGCAGTACATATATCTATATATATGTATATATACCATGACTGCGTGTATGGAGTAAAAATAGCAAAATGACATCACTGCAGCTCAGACAAGATCACGTAATTTCATCGTGCCTAACTTATCCTTGAATATTTAAATTTCCTTGTAACATAAAAAAAAAAATATGTCTGCCTTCGTATCGGCAAAGACAGATACGCGTTATGGCAAATGAAATTCAAAACGTTCCTGTCGTAGAGTCCTTCTCGATATGACGTTACTATCTAACATCTATGTACATCTTCCCTCCGCTGCTCCATATCAGGAATTGAAATGAAAGCGGTGAGACCTCCATACCGTAAAATTTATTGCCTATTTCGTAACGTTCTTACGGGTCCGCTATCGTTCCTGCATGGATGCCGTTCAATTGCTTTCTCATTGAACACTCACCTTATTCCAATGCATATAGATATACGGCTGGTTGGCTTACGATAAGGAATATGCCGTCTTAATAATATAGAACCCACCCTGCCTCTAGACTGGACCTCTTTCCTCCCACCATCTTTTCAGTGTACACTTCACCTCGCAAACCTATGTTGCGCAACCCTTAAGCCCCTCAGCCTTCTACTGAATTCTCATGGTATTCGCGATACTCCAATATCGCTGCCACTAGATTATCCGGGTGCAAGACGTTATACGGTGCTACCGGATGTGAAGTAGGTGAGCGCCATAGATGTCAAGTGAACGGAAGTTGCCCGGAGACCACCAGCCCAGGTCACGTTACACCGCATAAACTGCTGATAAAGTCACTCTGAGAATACCCCATTAAACCGCGTCTACTCCTTTCCACGTGATAGCTATTTGTAAGGGTATATTGCATTACGCAATGGATACCATTCTCGTAATATGGAAATGCAGCTGTGATCATTCAAGAAGATGACCAAGAATCCAATGGTATCTGATATCTTATGATAGTTTTTCTGCAAATCTTCATTCTCGATTTTATGCTCCTCCGAGGCTACGTTCATTTTATACACAGCACGATTATCCACTTATATTCAATTCGATAATCTTAAGCTGCCAGAGTGATTCGACCGGATCTTTAATAGGATGAAAATTTTCGATGCGATGAGCATACCTATAGTAAAATTCCTACTTCGAGAAATACCTCGGATAATTGTTGTTCGAAACTGCAGATAAATTGGATGAGAGATGGTACTCTATTTTGCTGGGTGCAGGCCGCCTTTTGAAGTACCATGAACTATGTGTACTAGGGATGTTTTCCATGTAGGTTAACGTCTCGTAAGCATCGCTAACAGCATTCTCCAAGTACCTTATTATCAGCAATAATGGGCACCACTCTGGCTCGTGTATTCAAAGCTCACCCAATAAGGTTACATAGTATCTGTATTATAATATCGTTATGGATGCTGCAGATTGCTTGAGTCGTAGACATATCGACGTGTATAGATACCTATATTTAGTAGTATAAGGGATATCAATGAAATTGTCAAATTGACTAAATGTTGAACTTCGGGGAACAACGATGTACATATACGGTCGATTCGAGTCGATTTTCTTTGTTTTGTTTTTTACTTTATTTTTTTGTTGTATCAACGACTGGAAAGCCACGATAAAGTTCGACTTTAACTGTGCACAATCAGAGCTTTTAGATGTCGCTTACTGCCTTTTCCGGACGAACGAGTCCTTTTATCCAGGATGACCCCCCCACGGTAGCCAAAAGATGAGTTAGGTCGAGAAGAGCGAAGCAGTCGTCTCAGGCTAGTGTGTCCGCAATTTATATTCAGAAAATACCCTCTGCGAGACTCATGTAATTTTCCAGTGGAGAGCATTCGAATAGAAAACATTTAGCTCGCGGGAACTTTTTGCTTGCCCCAGGGGAGGATTATAATCTTTCGTCATTTAATAGGGCGGGGAGTAGAGGGTATGGACCATTCCTTTTACAGTGCTTGTAAAAATGCCCATATAAAAGTGATCAATCTTAATTTCAAAATTTCACTGATTCGTTCTTGTAGGTACAATTTTTTTTTTAAATACAAATTTACTAAATTTAGTAATTTTACGCCGAATCGACTAATTACATATTGTTTGTTTATGCGTAAGAGAAAAAAGGCATAGGATCGGGTAGTGAACAGATTGGTTCAATTAGTACGAGAACAACAGACTTCCGATGCAAAGCTCTGACGTCATATTACGCAAAAAGTTTGCTCGTTCAATTTCACAAAAACCTCTATTTTCCACGTCCACAGTGCCGTCGAACTCGTCGAAACAATTACCAAAAAGTTTGTGCACTCCGCGGGAAATTTCTTTCATTGCACCCGCGGGAAAGTCGTTGGTAAAAGTTGAACTTTGAAATCGTCCGAGAACATTCGTACGTCTCTGATTTCGAAAAGCATTCGTGAAATTTTTCCACGAGGAAAGGAAAATATTTGCGCGAAAACGTATAGCGTGTAACCTGGTTACACCGTAAGTTGACCTAGACGGGCGGACGGGGGTCTAGAAAAATATATATTTAAAATTAATAGAAAGGAAAGGGAGTCGAACTCGATAAAGCACGGCATCAAAACTTTTTCGCAGCTCGACATCGCCCTGACTCTTCTCGTCTCTCCCTCGCCTCTTGAGAAACACTCGAAAAATTCTTGGTGAAAGTCGATCGGCGTCACTCGTCGCGATAAAAGTTTTTACTTTCTAAACATAAGCTGTTTCGGCGGCAAACGCAGCTACGGTCACGCGGTTCCATTCAGTCGGCAGTCCAGGAATGTCCAACCGTAAACTCCACAATGACCCGATAACTTTACGAACTTGGTTCCCCGTTCAATTTTCTTGCGTACCATTTGCCTCAAAGGATTCATTCGCGCGTGGAACAGCCTCAAATTCTCCGTTCCGTAACTTCACTTATGACCGAGACAAACTACGAGAGCTGAACAGAGCATATCCAATTCAATTATCACTATTCTTTGAACGAACTGATATTATTGGCAAATATTATTTTTATCAGATTCCAAAAATATGCCAAATCTAGAAATTCGCTACTTGAAACAAGAGTGTCGATATCAGCTAAATAAATACATAAAATATATTTTTTTGACATTTCGAAGAATACGTAATAAATTTATTTTCATAAATTATATCTCACGCAGTATACTGCGTATAGGTATACCTATACCTACTAGGTACGGAACACGAGGGTGGCGCTCGCTGTGCATATCAAAATAGAATATTTTGCCTCGGAATTATTTACTCACCTCGCACTACGGCCAACCTAAACTAGAAAAAAAAAATGTAACTCAGTCCATCTTCAAATAAAGGCTGTATTACGTGACATGGATACGATTGGAACAATATTCGATCGACTTTATTTGTACAAAGTTTATACAGGGGTGTCTAGGTAATATCGGATATTGAGATATTGTCCACTTATATAGGTTTCCGCGCGAGTAAATTCACACAATATCCTGAGTCTATACTTACCGAGAGTACAGTAGTACCGCTCACCACTGAAAAGGTATGTAAAACGGAATAAAACATAGAGTATGCGGCACGACGTTATTCCCAAGGAAACTTATTATTACACGGAAACAGGTTGCGCATACGTAGAGCACATGTAAGCTGATAGGATGCGTGTGACTAGCATACCTGTGTAAAACGAGCGGAAAAGACATCCCCAGCGGTTTCTCGGTCTTGCAAATACTTTTATAACGTGTTTGCGGATAAACAAAACGTTCGTAATCCCGACAGTGTGCTCACGCGTGTATTCTCTTTGTTGTGAAAAACGTTGTTACTGTTTCAATATCAGCCACGAACGAGATCCCAAAGGGGAGACTCGGGCATCCTCGAGTTTTCTCAGCGTTATGGAACATCCTGTAAAATTCGACCAGGATATGAAATACCATTACATAATATGCGCGACACGCTTGCGAAGCGTTATGGGCATTTTTGTCGGAGCCGATATAAATTTTATTAAACAAAATCACTGGTTGAAATTTCGAAAATTTGCCTACGCCACTGCGTGGATGATAAATCTCGACAGATGTACGTTTCGGCAGCATCCAAAATGCACCCATCCATTAGTCGGGGGTTTCGGAACGTCCCTAAAGACCTTAAACCCTTACACGGTTTAATACACGTCATAAAAATTTTAACTGTCAATTATTATTATTTGCGATTCAATTTTCAGTAATAATCGTGAGAATTAATTTTAATATTTATTACGTAGAAAATAATGACATTTTTTATTGATTATACAGATAACGAGATCCGTGAGTGTTAACCGAGAGTCGTATATTTCATGAGATTAGATGAGGATAAGGTATGGCGATACATTGGGAAACCCATCCCTTAAGGGTGAATATGGTGCAGGACTCACGAGGGAATTGCGCAGCAGCCGTTACGAGTGTAGCATTCGGAGGATAGGAGTAGCAGCTAGTGTTGATGATTGCAGGGGATGGCTATGGCGGTAGTAGCCCGGGTCAATCGCCCTTGATAAACCAGCCCTGGACGTGACGTCATATGTTCAGCGATTACAATAAAGCTCGCCATTGTTTAGCCCGTATGATAAAGTTCGGCAATTCCCACTAACAGATATAAAGCTGATTGCTTCACCGATATCCATTACAGAAGCCTATAGTATTACGTCTTGAACAATTTCATAGTATATTTAGCCCTCTAAAATATATTTTCATTTTTAATATTTCGTATATACACGTAATACATGCACGAGTACGAACAACTATGGTTAACCGCAGTAGACATTACGTATACGAAGGCCATCCATATTTATGTAGGATTTTCGCAAACGCCAGAATACGATATGTAGTTATTACGTCTCCCGATGGGGTTTCGGGTAATCTCGTTTCTGCCAGCAGAGAGAGAAGAGCAGGTGAGGGATTTAGAATTGAGAATAATTAGTTAGCGTAAAATATATATATATGTATATCTGCAGTGCTGACCAAGGCGCTGTAATTGCATAGCATTCAACGAATTCCTTAATGAAATTTTCTATGACTAACTTTCGCAAATTTGCACCCACCCAGTACCCAGGCGAGAAGGGGTACCAGCAGCTGAGAAGAGGTTAAACGCTTGAAAAATTGCAACGACGTAGAAGCAGGGGATAAAACAGTAGAACGCGCCTTCTGATTAATTCACCAGTGTCATGGATTAAGGCTTGATTACTTTGCTATTTGATTATACACTTCCGGGTCCCGTCCGAACGTCTGAACAAGAAAAGTGTCTTATCTTCACCCTTGGTACAATATACTTTTAGCGTATCCCGCGCGTATGACGTAACACGTGTCCGACCCTTCTCCGTCAGCTCATTTCAGACCCTCTCGACGTTATGGCTTCGCGCTGTTATCCGCGGCGCCATAGTTCATGTAATTAGTGGAGACACGTGCGAATAAAACTTATCCCATAAATTTCTCGAAATGGAAATGACGACACGTCCGCTTTGCGGAGAATCAGAGGGCTATCTACGCTGATCACGTACTGTTCCAGCAATGTGCTCTCTCTGCCCGTCACGTTTGATGGTTTACGTCTCCCACGGTATGCCTATGTCTGTTCTCACACTCCAACTTGAAAATGTCAATCACGTTATGGCCTCGGGGGACATTTCAAGCTTCAAAATTTACGGCGAGTCACTGTAATGCCAGAACCGCATCGGAAATTCGCAGTAGCTGCTATCGTTGTCGCGTCCCGTAGAACGATTCTACCTTGCACCTGTATAATATGTAGCCAACACACTTTGCCATTTGATATAAATAGTCACGTAAACTTTAATACAATAAGAGTTTATGGAAATATGACAAAACGATTTGGAACGTATTTTATAAAGTAAATAGTGAGATTGCAACTAACCCATCTGCGTATCCTATGAGTAAACACTATGTAAATTCTACCTCGTAATTTTGCCTATTTGTAAAAAAAAATGTTGCACAAAATAAACCTGAGCTCTAACAGATTAATGCTAATTTACTCAATATTTACAATGCCTCGCGTCCGTTCCCACAAACGTAATATATTGCCATTATTTTGCTCGTCGTATCAATATTTAAAAATACGGAATGGACTGTTCCGTTATTCGTTATTTCTAACCGTATTACACTTGTCCTGTCTCCTCTTTCTTTAATACATTCTGCCATAGATCCCAGGAATGAAATATAAAGCAGGCAATTCTTTCGACATACGAACTTTCACTCAGAAGAGAGAATACAGCATCGATGCTCCAGCTCATACAGACTCCTTAAATATTGCGACCCCAAGGAAATCAAGCATCGCCAAGAGACAAGATACTTCTATAGGTCTTCTTCATCTTCGTCCGTGATATGTATGTCAGCGTCACTATATTCGTAGTATAATTCAATTCGCCATAATGTTAAATTCATACCGCAGAAACTCAAATGAAATGTATACACCAACACGAGGCACAAAGACGTCCCCTTAGGGAATGGGATTATATTGTTCTCTCACTCGGCAGATACACTTGGGTTATTCTAACAGAGATACAGAAAACAGGTTCACCTGATTTTCTGCATAAAATATGAATAAATATTACTAACTCACAGGTATCCTTTGTAGACATCGTTACTGCTCCAGTGAAGGGGGTGCCGAACAGCTTTTTCTATCTGTATATGATTGCAGCAGACTGTCGAAGCGAGGAAAGTTTGTACCCAAAGATCTTCTGCCCAGAAAGCACTGTCACTTCACTAAATATATCTGAGTCAATCGAAGCCTTCCGTTCAAATATCGATACTCGCGGAGGCCAATTTTTGAAAATAATATGAAACTGTCATGGCTACGAATCACTGTCCTCGCTACACGCGACCCGCACCCATCGCACTATTTCACATAACTGCCAATGAAATTTGGCAAAAGAAATCGAGAAACATGTATCACCAATACAATATATCACTCTCAATTATCACTGGCAAGTGAAATAGAAGATTTTTTGTAGGTTCTAGTAAATCAAACCGTGAACCAACAAATTATCCTCGCTCAAAACTTGAGTGTGTTGCCGCAGCAAACGCTAGTAGTACTCCGTGACGTCACAACTAGTCCCAACGTGCGCGGGCCATGGTCAGTGATGCTCATGCTCTATAATCCAGTTTTAGTTAAGCTCCGTTTATTCGTAATAGTTGTTCGTTTTTGAACAATTGTTCTAGCTGTTTCGCTTCTTGGCCAAGAATGTTGAGTCTGCGCAGATTCTAAGCTCTAGGACGAATTGTATAAAAAGAATTTTTTTCTTCTCCACATAATATGCCATTGAGCACTACTGTGAGTATACAACAATAGTTCTACTGTCTGCGACAGCGTGCAAAAGAATTATCATCTAAGTCATGTGTGTTTTCACAGTACAAGGCTCCACCGTGAACCAGTGTTTATCAAGAAGTTCGACATTCTTTTAAAGAAATATTTGCCTCACAACCCCTTTCCCAACAGCCATCGTCCTTTTCTTTCTCTCAAAGGTTAATTTGATTCGATCATTAACGATCTATGGATTCCAAGTGAGTCTCTCGCCATGTTTTCCCAAGAGATTAAGCAATCCAGGATATTCGGAATCGCTGACCTAAGATCCGAGAATTCTGTTTCAACGGTGCTTGGGCGTCTCCTGCTCGGTCAACCGAACTGATGTCAATAGAAATTCGAAAGCGATGGGGCACGATTGAATTTCCCTGAAGAATTAGGTCGCGTATGTAGAATCAAACCAGAGACACACTTCCTTGGTGCGGAACTTGTTGGAAAGCTGAAACGCCTACTATTTGAAAAGTATATTCCGTCCACCGGTGTCTCTCTGTACGTGTCTTCTTCCTCTGGAACCAGAAACGACAACCCCAAGAAGACACCGTAGAGCCTTTAACAACGTAACTTCATCCGGACAAAGTTTTTAACGACTCGCCCAGGGCGCTTAGTTTTACTCTCTTTGAGACTCGGGGCCCTCTGCTGAACTTTGTATCGTAAGCTTCTAATAAAATTTATTATAATCCGCGACACTTCGACGGGTGTTCTACAAGCAGCTAACTTATACGTACGTTCCCCATCATTCTGATTATGAGCAACGTATTTTATTGAGTATTATGGAAATTTTTGTGCGACGACTATAAGGTTCCTTCTCTGTCTTGCAGCACCCAGCAAGATCGTTATTATTATTCTCTTTTCTTATTGGCATTAAATTTATTGTATATTGCATTGTACTAAAATTCGTAATTCCTTATTCCTTTTCACCTTGGGAAAATATCCAGTTGAAACGCAGGTCAACGAACAGCACCTTCAGAAATGATAGACATTTATACAGTGGCTGGTGTAATTTTATAGTATCCTGAATTCCCTTTTCAATTCCGTTTCCTTTTTTTAGTCGCTGGCGCAGACAAAGCCCATGGACGTCGCTAGTGTTCGGACGCAGCCATACTCATATATGTATACATATACAATATTTCTCTGAATTATTGCTAATAATGTATTATATAGAAACTATCGAATGTCACTCTGATTGGGAAAAAAAATGGGGATCGATAAGGACTGGTTTACTAGCTTGGCCAAAGTTTTAACTCGCGAGAGACGCACGCCTCGTAAAAATGCAAATAGTAGCTGTGCGAAAAAGTGAACGCCTTCTATTCGGGTAGTCGAAGGAGTAGGTAACTTGGGATGTGCGAATTGCACTGAGTCTTTCAACTGTGAAAAGCTTTTACGAAGACTCCTCCGTCAGTCGTTTTATGTTTTTCAGCAATGCCGACGGTTTTTCTTTATTTATTTTTACCGTCCATCCTCCAGCTCATCATTTATTTTATTACATTACAGTACATAGATACATATAGATACATAGAATTCTGACATTATACATAAATATACATCTTTCAAATTTACATTGAGTACAACAATAACGACGATGTCAATAAATATATATGAGATGGACAAATTCTTCTTTTTTCCCTTATTCCTGCCATTTCGCAGTATCCTCTTTTTTTTCAAGAATTTCCTTCAGTTCATTGAATATTTATTGCATTAAGGCCCTGTTGTGGTGCTTTTATGTTTTTCTTTTGCTTTTCTCTGTACGACATATAAGGAGCAATTGTAACGTGAATGCTTGAATCTGAGAATCACTCCTTGCTAAAAATTGCAGAAAACATTAAACACGTATGATACACTTTAGTAATACGGATAAAACACATTTTCACTGTAAGGTACGTGATCTTCCGGTTTAGCAACGACAGTGGGGTGGATCTGCTGCAACGTGGGTGCATCGTTTCTACAATCAAGATGCAATTATCACGTGATATATTTTAAGACGACGAACAAGTGATGCATTATATCACGTTATGATTATTGATCCTCCAGAACGAATGACCTTATATCCACATACGTTTAACTCGTGCATTAATACGTGTTTATTATAAAGCAATTTCGTAAATTCCCAAATGTATTTTCTCGAAGATCTCATTATCCGTCATTATATTTCATTGAAGATCTATAAATAAATATATTCACTGTAATAAATTGTTAATAAAAAATAATTGTCTTACAAGATAACAAAAATGTCATATTGGAAATTGTCAATGTACCTATAGTATTGCATTTAGTTAGAGTAAGGGATGAAATATTCGACCACAGTAGATTTATACTATCCCTATATAATTATAAGATGCTTACCATGTAAAATAGTTTGCCGTTACAGTAAATTCTTATGATTTCTTAATATCAAGAAAAAATACCATGTGAGCGATCAAAGCCATCAGGATCTATAAATTATTTATTAATACTGTTTACAAGGTCATATAGATTATTGTACTTACAAAGGCTATCAGGCGATTGTTCATTCTAGCAAGTCCGTACGGATTGAATTCTACTTTTTGAACACGAAGATACGACACGAAATTCAGTACCTCCATACGCAGTCCTATAGCCGGATCCTTCAGGACCATACCATATATATAATGGGTGGTACTGTTTGCCTATTTATTAAAATCCCAATTGAAAAAGAATATCACAGAATATGAATAACAATTGTATACTGTTACCTCAGTTGTTGCGTTGGTGCACTCTATGCATAATAGTAGAAATCCAATTGATTCCACGGCGTTCACAACCAAGTCGACTTCCGCTTTAAGCATCATAGGACCACCCTCTATGTAGACCATCAAATTCAGAGTGAAAATTATGAAAAATCTTATTATAACAATTACAGCTGTAATTCTGTGAGCTCGGACAATTTCAAGCACACGCTTAGACAATTCGATATGAAGAATCTTCAATTTTCTGATCAATCGAATTTTCTCTAAAGGAACAGCCTCCTGGTTTCCCATGTCAGTGCACAGCTCGTTGATTCTCTTGAACCGTTGATGTACGTCGTACACACAATTATAAAATAGTACGAGAGATATGAGTATTAAACTGTTTGGCCATAAGAAGTTAAGTCCCGTACCTTTCCTCTCCCCATGCACGAAATTTAATATTTCTACAGCAATAAAAATCAGGCCAATTCCCGCCAGCCCCAAAGTGTGCACATAATAATGCACTTTGGATTTATGAGTAAGAGATAATTCGGGAAACTTCTTATCAATCTTTTCAATGTCATCGGCCTGTCTCTCAATATTATTTTTTTTAAAGAATCCTTGAAGTAACAGAAGGCACAGTGCTGAAGTATTAATGCCATGCATAAAGTATCCGATATATGCAATACGTGAAAGGTTTAACGAATCGATGAATTTTTTCTGTGTCACAAATATAGTCAATGCAATCCTATAGAAATAATAAATTTGTATAAGCCGTAGCGCTATCGTTATTTTTGTAAAGCACCGATCGCCCCAACGTATGATACCGATTCCAAGAATGGTATAAAAGAGGCTGCAGATGCGTAGAAATTTGGAATTCTTTCGATTCTCTTCGTTGGTATTTTCCGTTGCTTCGATGGAAGTTGCATCGTGAACTCTCATGGTTATATTGTCACTGCGAACGATATCCGGATTTTTTTATATCTTCAAAACTGCTGCCCACTCCGATGTTTCACCTTCCGACGTAGCACACGTAATGAGACCTAAGGTGCGGGGCTGCATACGTGGCCCTTCGAGTGCATAAAAATAGTTTTCCATGTGGCCCATCCATAAAATACATTTACAGATACATAGAAAGTATGCAAGTTGGTGTATTCGCTCGTAAAAAGTCTAGTGCGCGTGCAACAATTTTACTGCCGAGTAAATATGCAGGTGGGCTGAATTTACTTTCGAAGTATCGATAAGTAGTAGGAAGCCTGATTATTGCTCCACTTTAGACTTGTCCACAAAGTAGAACAAGTAGACGAGTATTGCGCCAATTACCTGGAATTCAGACGAAAGGACGACACTTTTTTAAATCGTAAAAATGTTAGGCGACTATCGATTTCTTACCGAGGCGAACAATCCATTATCAATCTCGAACAAGTTCCATGGCCGAATTCTCACATTTTGCTGTTTCAAGTACAATGACAAGTTTGCCCTTTCGTGCCGCATGTACAAGTATGGATTGTTTGATTCGACCTCACTTAGGACTGTGTTAGTTCGATTTGCCTAAGATATAAAATTTTACAATGAAAAGATTTGCATCAATTTTAATATATTTATATGTATATTTTACTCTTACCTCAGACGTCATCAATGTGCAAATGCTGCACATCATAAAAATCCTTAAGGAGTGCAGACTTATGAATGTAATTGTTTCATAAACCAGCCAGGTAACATCACTCGTAGATGACGTAGTAGGCAAATCGTGAGCCCTATACATTCTTATTATTGAAAGTAAGATAATTCTCACAATCGATAAGATCAGCGGAAATTCATATGCGTTGACAATGCTCTGCGTAAGCGATGCCAACTCTTGATGCTGTTCTCGTATAAATTTGACAATAGCGATCTGGTATTTAATCGAATCAGATACTTTCTTCAGTAAGTAACATTGTTCGTTCAGAGTTTTGTACAGTAAATAAAGTAGATAGATACCACCGATGAAATCAAAATCGATTAATGTATTCGTCATGTGCGTACCAAGGATCATGCATATGTTCCAGATAGAAACTTTGCCATGTAAAAGTATATATTCAAAGGATCCATGCAATCCAAAAGTTACAAAGGCAAGGAACAATATTACAAAAAGATAAAAATCACGTCCGGCGTTTTCCATATCAATACCAAATTTTTCGAAACTCTTATAAATTTTGCGCAATTCTTTACCGTAGATTCTCCGATTCTTGAATTGCTTGAATCTGAACACTAAGTAAGTAACGAAAGAGACGACGTATATGATCCAAAAAATCCAAACGGGGGTTTTATTTTTGATTGCTGATTGCATCTGACGACTGCTATCTGAATGATGAAACACACCGGTCCAAGACAATATTGTCAAAATGGCGTGTAGCACAAATTGCAGCGTACCGATAACTAAGGCCACAGTCGAAATTTTCGAGTCATCTTGGTACCACACGTCAAATCCGCACAGTGCATAAGCTACGCGGACTCCGTGCGACAGCTTTTTCGCGAAGATACCACGTTTTGTTAACTGGATCATGATGAATCACAGAGGAATTTAACGAGGAACTCCAAAATGATCGGTCAGTCTGATAGGAGATATTGGAAAATGATCTCTGACGACGTGATGCGAATTCTTTCCTGCTTGACTGCCTACTGCAGACTAAAGCCCAGGGATGTAACCAGGGATGGTTACTGCTACGTGCACGACTTAATGGTGACTCAACTATGACGTATATCATGACACCTTTTCTATAGGTATAGAGAAGCACTCGACTAATTCCCAAGTGACACGTAAAATCGGTAGTGACGTAGGTTACTGTTATGTGCGGTTTCCATGTCGTGCGTGCTCGTAAATATTATTCCATAGAAATTCACTTAACACCTTTTCTACTGCAAATACATATTTATACCGATATTTCAGTACGACGATGTGGATCGGCTTATTAAGGTTGTATCAATATAGTGAAAAAAGCCAGTACGTTGCTGAGCATCTAAAATTATAGGAATGTATGAGGACACGTGTATTAATTTAGACGAAATTATAATATCAGACTTACAACAACCGTTAGGTTTTTATCTATTTCAAATAATTGATACGGCTCAAAGCTAGCAATCTCATCTGTCAAGTATGTCATGAACATCCTCAACTCCGGAATTAGATAAATGTACGACTTGTTCAATGTCGTCCTGTGCAAAATCATTTTGGTCAGGTTACCCTGAAATACAAAATCAAAATGTACCATCCAATGAAAATGACATTGAAGAATTTATTTACCTGAGTAACCGCTAGGTCGCAGACGTAACAGATTCCGATGATACTTATTACATTGAAAAATCCATCGTTGTATCGAGAAAAGAAAAACAAGAAAGTCTCACGAAAATCGTCGACAGTCAGGTATTTGTAGATAATAATTACACTGCTTATCATAAATGTGTAATTTATTGAGGCATTCGTGATGAATGAAAATTGAAATAATTTTTTAGTACGTTTGGCAATTTTCAAAATTGCGTAATGCTGTTCGGCAAGCATTCTTATAGTATCATTTTGTTCATCCATTGAATACGTCAAGGCATCTACGGAACTGCAGATCTCATTGATCAACTTCAATCTCTGATAAATCCAGTAAATCATATCGATCATAATGATATTGTATAGAAGCATCGATATTCTGGCATACAATCTGACCAAAAAAAACCAGAATTCAAGAAACGAGCATTTCTTCCAGAACAGCAACAATCCAATTTCGGCAATATATTTGCAACCGAGCATTATCATTACAATAATTTCAATCAAATAGATGCAACTTCTCTTATTGTAGATCTTAAATTTAGCAAACTTCCGGTCAATTGCACCGATGTCTTCAATATACGAAGTGAGTTGCTTGGCGTGGGAATCCATAAACAGACCATCGCATAACTTCGTCGTGACAGTAATAAATACATTCAAGATCAGAAATATCTTATATTGACTTTTTAAAAGTATTTTGTACTCATCTGGTTTATTCGCGTTTAGTATAAGCCAATAGCATCCAAAAACGCTTAAGCCGAATAGAAAGCGCAAAAGTATTGTAGTCTTTCTCAAGTATCCGCCACGATACTTTATCACACCCAGACCAAAAATTCGGTAAATAAAAATACTGAATCGCGAATGTCCTAGGACTCCAAGTACATCGGGTAAGTCGACCACAGACATGATTTCACTTTGATACGAATCACACACGACGAATTATAGCATCAGAAATAGAGCACCTGGTGCGTCTTCCACAGCTTTCAAAAGCGTACTGGCCATCACTATGCACATTTCCGTATCGATCACTATAAGGTAACTAACAACAGGAATTTTCCATAACTGCATATATACCTGCCATACGACACAAAGTTAGTCTACAGTATAAGCAACGATTCGAAAGATTTACATAAATTTGGACATGATATGTTACACCGAGCAACAGGTGTACGTTGTGATTTATTTATTAAATATTTTATTAGTATTTAAGCAAAGGAAAAAAATACGTATAAAATTTTTCTCGTCGAAGCAGAATCCATATTACGATAAAACATCCCTTATACCGTGAAGCACGGTCGGTATATCGAAAGGTGTAAAAATAGTCGAATCGAGGTCCAAAGTGGCTGGAGTTGGTACAGAGCTCGCGATTCTATCGAGATAAGTGGTTCGCTAGCACTTTGTTTTCACTTTTCCTTGGTACCAGGCATAAGCCCACCCCGCGCTACATCTTGGGGGACAAGATTGGGTAAGCAAACTCTAAACCTGATTTATCCCTTTTCCACGCCACCCCAATCGCCTAAGAAGAAGAACGACCGGGTGTCCCTTTGGCTGCCGCCTTCCTTCTTTTACCGCCTAGACAACACCAATGAATCTTGCCTTTCGCATCCGGCGAGATGGGAAAGAGCCGAGCTGCATCTTGCCGTTTCGATTTTTCATAGAAACGGTCTACGTGCGGGATGAAAGTCAAGTACCGAAACGTAAAAGGGGATACAAAAAATACAAAAAAAAAGAAAAAGAAAAAGAAAATAACATTGATAATCACGATCAATGAATGATCTACGTGTCATCGAATTCCCCTCGATACAAAATTATTGCCACTGATCGATCGGTTTATCGGTGAAGGATCAATGGTAAGAAAGTCCCAGGAAGCTCATTTTGCCCTTCTGAACATAATAGGGATCTAGTCGGCGTCTCCCAGGGGGTCGCTACCAATCCCGTCCAACAAAGCCCCGGGAATGGACTCAGCCAACTCGACGACACCTCAGCAAGCCTTCGCGTAGCTCCGGCACTGGACCTTCTTACATTTCTTCCTGGCTGAAACCACCTAGCCGAACGTCCCTTGGGAAACACTCGGCCAAGAATACTTACTCAGCTAACTTTGCGAAGCTCGTCGACGGAAGTTCCTCGTCGTCGAGATTAATATTCTCTATTTTTAATTCGGAATCGAGTCCGGTCCTCCTCTTCTCTTTCTTTCTCTCTCGCATCTTAATTCTCATTCTCGATTTACTCACGTTTTCAAAGGTCTTCCTGCTACGCTTTTCACCACGAAGAAGATGACCCTCTAAGATTCAATGGCGGCTTAGGCGCGGAAGCCTCTGAGTAACTGCTGGCGCACGTCGTGTACCATCTAACAATGCACAAAGCTTACGCGAATTCCTGTACGTAAATTTATCTAAGAAGTTGAAATTATAGGTACGTCTGATATACTGTAATTGTTATGACGTCAGAGGACATACACTGTACACTTATACCTACGGTGTCTATACTTATAGCCCGTGTATCTCTATGGCGTATATCCCTCGATAATCTGAGCCCGCAAGTGCCAGGTCAAAATCTGTGATATTACCTTGGAAAATCCTGATTAAACGCGAGATGAAGTAATTCCTGTAGTCTGGGTCGTACCTGCGAGAGGCCATCATCCTGTGCATTTGCATGTCTCTGCACAGGTACCCTGGCTAAATATGCAGTATATGCACCGCTCGTTACCCACAACCAACCACCAAGCAACTGAGGTACCTGGAAACTACGACTTCAGCCACCATCCCTTTGCTTACATTCGCGCTCCTTTCATTTTACACGATTTCATGTTAAGCCCCCCTTAATTTACTTCGTATTTCAATACATAATCGTACCGCCGCACGAACGCTTCAAATAGTGAAAATTTAATAACATAATACCTTCCACCCAGGAGAAACAGGTAAATTAATAACTATCTTCCGTACGAATACGAATGCGAGTGCAATATTACCAGAAATACACGAGAACTTATTAATACAGCTTTTGTACGAACAATTTTATTTATTAAGGTTTCAAGTTTTATATGTATATTAATGGGGAGTGTTTTTCGATAATAAAATAATCCAGGAAAGCATAGTTCAAAGTTTTTCAAGGAATATCTATTTTTGATGTCGATAGAAAATTAAGGTACGGAAGATCGACTTTGTGCGTCGTCCAATAAAATAACGATTTGTGAATCCGGTAGTTTCGCGGATTTTTGTATTGCCGGGTTTCCGACTGAAATCTCGGTTTAACGGGACAAATGGTGGAAGAAATAAATAAATAAATAAACGACTCGGCATATGTCGTCCATTCGTGCTATCCTGGCTCTCGAGCTCTTTTTTTTTATTTCTCGTTCAATTTGCATTGTAAATTTAACTGCAGAAAGCTTTCCGGCTGCTCTTTAGAGGGGATTTTAACAGTGTAACGCGGAAGCGGATACGCGTCTACGTATGTATGTGCATGCGTAGATACAAAACTAAGCAAAGCGTGGAAAAAACGTTGCAGTCGAATTTAGTCGAAAAATTTTTTAAATCACTGATAACACATATCTATAGTTAATCCCGCGTGAAAAATACGTTACGATATTAAGCCTGGCAGTGGCTGTCAAAATTTTTTATTGATTTCAAAAAATTACGTTCAACGCACTCCCGCGAGATTTGTAACGCAATTTCGAATGGACGAGGATAAAGGACTAAAAAAATAATTATACTGCAGTATCTAAATCTGATACCATGGGACCTGTGTTATGGTACGAGGCAAAGTGCAATATTCAATTATGTTTATAATTTGCAACAATCTTGTACCAGACGGCTGGGGTCGTCGCTGTGTCGGATGACTGATTATGGAATAATTGGGTGTGGCAGACAGTAGCGATTGTGGTCAATGCGAAACGCAGTTATATATTCCCGTGGTTTCGTGATATCACGTACCAGGCAGAGTACAAAAAGTTATTCACGGCTCTTCTATGGCAACGAGATATATTTCGAAAATCCCTTCACACGAGATATTTGTTCATCCGCAAATGAACAAAAATGGTCTTGAATCAATTCGGGCAACAGTTTTAAAAATAGTCCTTTAATATTGACAGATTTAACGAATTTCCAGCAGGTCTGTAAAGAATGATGAAAAAAAAAGACAAAAAAGAAATACCCTAGTGAAATTGGCGAATATTCGTGAAAAAGCTTTTTATAACTACACGAGCCAATTATCGCTGACGTAAGCTTCATCCTGATTCGTTTGTATCGGCGAATAAAAAATGACTGTTATTCATCGATACGATGAGGGAAATGTAAAATTTTACGTGAATAAAGTATATGCATAATGTTTGATTTGATGGTTAGAGATAAATTGTTACACGGTCGTTGGTATACCTATATATGTACGTACATAAGAAATATATATATATATTGTACGTGATAATAACGTTTATAGATTTTCTGCAACGTACTGCACTACGTGTATTAGGCAGAGCTTGAAAATGTCGTGTCTATGACATATTGTAAGATTATGCTAGAATAATGTGACGTCGTCTCTGTGGTATCGGACATACTCAAGTTATTACCAGAGTCGGGCGATAAACTATTAATTAATCCAGGTTACTGCTATTAGGGGTAGTTTGCTCATCCGGAAGACGAGGCTCAGCTTTATCTAAGCTGACCGTATAAATTGCCATGCATACGTTATACGAGGAGCACCAGGAAATTATCATTTAAATCTCTTCCATGATGAAAAGTATGACCAACCAGTAGGTACGGGATAGGATAAACGCTGAGTCCTGAAAAATATAATAATAATATATCAAGTAGCACTGTGACCTTATATATATGTATACATGCATCTAGAAATACAGAAACACTTGTAGGCTTCTTTGGTAAGGAATGATGGCCTAATTACGTAATTAACTTTTGAATCGAATAGCAAGGAGTTTCGGATCGATAGTTCAGAACGGCGAATACAAAGGAGAGTTGCTGATAAGAGAATTCCGGAACAGCGAATATGTTGCCACAAGCGCACATTACTTACCAAACCAATCTTTGATTAAATACCAAGAGATTTAGGGTTGGTTGGAGTGTCGATAGATCCACTTAAAATTAAGTATTCAAGTCAGACCCTCCGAGCGTCGCGACGCCGCGCCGTTCGCTGTAACGTTAACGTTATCATGTAAACGACGGAATCCGCAAGGTAAAGCAGCGTTTATATTTCAATACGTATAAAATCAGTGGCTCCTGTGAATTTCGTTATTGGGAGATTATTTCAAATGGATGAAAATCAATCTGATAACCATTAATGGAAACTAATACAGTATATTCAGTGAAATACGAGGTTTTGATATTCGTAATAATGTGTGTCTATAATATAAATTTTTTTAAGTTTACTTTATCCTCTTTTCCTTAGTTATTTAGTTATATGCGTTTTTTTTTTCTTTCGTATTATATGAATATACGAACGATCGGCAAGCAGGACGACTAATATCCTTTTTATCGGTCGTATCGGGAAACGTGCCGGAGCAATTCCATCCCATTCATCAGCTTCTGTGGTTTCATATACAATAACAAATCACGAGTAACTCGGTGCACCGAGCTATGACGGATTCTCGTTAATAATCGCACCACCGCTGAATGCACAATGGCTCGAACAATTATTTTTCATTCTCCATAGTCATTGTGGTAAACCAAAAGGATACCCATCGTAACGTTACTGTTGGACCGTGGAAAAATTTTGAAAAATAAAATCTTACGCGTATCGTTTTTGTGTACGTTTGTATGACATAGTATTAAAAAAAATTTCACAAAGAAATTGCATCGCTGTTTCTTACTGTGGAATGGTTTATTTTTGTGCGATATCTCGCGAGTTATGATCTTTTTCAGGATCCCAGGACACGTTCAGACTATAGGCGAATCCCTTGCCACCTCGCATAAATCTTACTCTGACTGTAAAATTTCTAGGGAATATGTAAGACCGTAAACTAGATGCCAGACTGTGCAACTGGCGATGATCTTCAATTTACAATAAACAAATTTGACTCTTATAGTTAGTAACGTGCAGCACATTTGGTTAATGCATCGTGATTCAATACCTTGAGTCTTAATAGATCTTGATTTTGGGCTTAGTAATTCGCATGCAACAGTGCGGTTTTGGTTGATCCAAAGGATTTCTGGGATTGACGGAACATTCATTATCCGTACAAATGTCTCCTTGTTTCTGTAAACCTCGTTGTTCGACGCAAGATCCATCACAGTTGCATTGAAAACGTACAATGCGTATAATATGAAGATCGCCTACGTTCGTATACGTATATCCGGTTCCGGTACCCAATTCTAATAGTTCGTCGCCGTCATTGATACTTTGATACATAGAATTAACGTTGTGGTTCATCAAGACACGATCTGGCATGATATTTGACAGTTTGTCCATTTCTATTTTCAAATCTGTACATATTTTGACTGCCTGCTATTTATAGGTTAGAAAAGTGTCACTTTTATAATAGAATAATGCTTTATATCGGGTATCTAATGCTATATAAAATATCAGAACCAACCTTAGTTTCGAAGCTATCGGATTGCAGTTTCTCTAGATTTTTCGATTTTAACTTGGCTTCCTCGTATGCTCTAGATACTTCCTTAAAACGCTTATATACACCAGGGCCGAGGCTACTGTATCCATAAGCTCCAGCTACCTGAGAGTTTTCGTCTCTGCCGCTAGTGCTGCCAGCTAGAATCCATACGACGTACTCATTCAAAATTGGATATTGCTTCGTTCTTAGGTACCAATCGAAAGAGAAATAAAGTGCTAGTTCCTGATTCGGTCCACCGTTTCCATTCTCATAATCCTCGACGTTGGGACGTCCTCCCATAAGAAGACAAAGACCCAATCCCCATTTTTCCTTGGAAGGAAAAATTTCGTGTACCTTCTTCTCGGTAAGGTACATCACGTTGCTCTCTTTCATGGATTCGTACATCTCCAGCTTCGTGATCTTCCCTTCTACGGCAAGTATAAGTAAAGAAGCCATCTTGGCATATTCTCGGCTGATTTCTCGCACGGACCCAGATACGCTGGGATTCAATTTTATAGGAACGAGTCCCAATTTGAATGCAGCCTCAGCCATTCCCTCGATAGCTTCTGGAATATTCCCTATCTCGTAAATGTCCACAAAGTTGAATTCCTTATTTTCGTATAGAAGAGGATCCGTAAGATCTGATTCTTTCTTTTCCAGAACTTCCTTCACGTTGCTTGGTAATTTATCATAAATTTTGTACCTTCGCAAAATCGAAAGGGCCATGTGATGTCTCGTGTCATTCGTTGTTGGTCCTCCTGCGAATTCCGTTATTGGATCCCCAGGCGTGTCTGACATTATCAGTGTTATCACTTTAGCCGGATAAGCAAATCTTGCAAGATATCCTCCTGAGGTAAACAATTCATTTATTCGATCAATATAATTTATATTACCAAATTTTGATATATCGGCCCTAACTTATGACTAGTGCATATATCTTGTCAAGGTTATTTTTCTATACGTAATTTAACGTTAGTTAGACTGAAACGTTTTCTGAGCCGTTTTAACTGTTTCGTAAAATGCTCGACGTAACTGTTACTACGAGAATTAACAATTCTATAGCGTAAAGGGTAATTACTTTTACAACTTTATACCTGCAGATATTGCGTGTGAAAACATTATATGCAGATACAAGTACGAAATGAAAATATTCAGTGCTTCACCTCTGAGGATTGACAGCTTATTTCTGACAACGTTAATATCCTTACAGGTAGCGTTTGATGCTTTCAACTTAGCAAGGACATCGAGCTTATCCTTAATGCTGATTGTTTTTGGTGGACAGCATAATAGATCGTCGGTGCCTCCTGACAGGATCACAAACAGTATATCATTCTTCATTAACCCTCTGCAATACTCAACGATCTTGCGTCCAGTTTCTACTGATTTTTCATCAGGCTTCCCATCAGTACCAACTTCCGTGTAAGTAATTCGCGTATCAAGTTTAGGAAGCCACGACGGATAATTCCACATGTGAAAAATTGTTTTTCGTGGAACAATCAGCCATCCTTTTTTCAAATGCTTCCCTATTAACTTTTCAAAAGCTCCGCCAAGCATAATGGCTTCTTTGCCCCAGCCGATCATGTGAACGTTGTACTGTAATTTGTATTTTGTGTCCTGTACAGTTAACGTGGACTTTCCGTCGAATTTTATTTTATTCAAAAGCACTGTACTCGCGTTCACTTTCTCCACTCCGGCCTCAATGATGGTTTTCATGTCGCGACGGATCTGAAATTTCAAACGTTTATCAATTTATTGTCTATGACTATTTGTGTCACTTATGTAGGTTAAGGGTCAATTTCAAATCTTCGCCTTCCTGTTCTGAACTCCTATTCGTACTCGCATTCTCACGCACGCACTCCTCTATCTGTAATTTTATCTTTCTCATCCTCATTCGCACCTTTGGTCGCATCTGTCGTGCATGCTTCATTAACTTTTCAAAATAATCGACCGTTTTTCATATTTTCGATTCTATACTTATATAAGGTAGTATGAGAAAAGTGAATATCGATACGTTTCAAATATTCAATAGTAATAATTGATAGCTGGTTAATTACTTGGGTGTGAAAGACTGTCAGGGAAATAAATGACTTTTGAAGGTAGTGAATAAAATTATTGATACAGTATTATTTTATGTAGATTATAATTAGACTATTATTAGCACTGACGAGATAGTCTGAGACATTCAAAAGTGGGTGAGGTAATTTTGAATTACCTTTTACAGCGCGGCAATGCCTAGTTAAATGTAAGACGGTTAATTAATTTTCACTCAGTGTTAATATACATACCTCGCTCATTTTCCTCTCGTTCGGACTTTTCTTTTGATCTCGTATTTCCTTCTCCCGCAATTTCGCTTCTTTTTTTAAATCTGCTTCCTTTACCTTCATTCTCTCTTCAAACTTTGTATTCAAATTGAATTTTATTTTATTTATAATTTCATCCCTTTGCTTCTTCGCTTCCCTTAACTTCTTATCTCGTATCTCCTGCTTTTCTGCATCGATTACTTTTTCTTTTTTCTTTTTCCTTTTCTCTTGCTTCTTTTTACTTTTAGCTGGCATTCTTTTTGGCGTCTATTCAGTCGCTTGGTTAAATATTTTATTCTAATTTTATGTCCATTATATCTTGGTTAAATTTTATATTAACGTGTTACATGATTTATGTAATTTGGTAGTATCGAATTTATGGTTGAACAGGAAATGTTATAAATATGAAATTTTTGCATCGAATAACGTTGTGTTTCTGTTTACGTAAATGGTATTGATCGTAATCAGATGATGCTCTCAGAATGGTCAGCACATTTCAGCATACGGAAAGTAGATTGAAGTAAGTAGATGAAAAATATTTTACAAGGAATACAAGAAAATGTGCTAAAAGAGGTCCGATTGCATTGCCATCTAGAGTGAATATAGGGAAACTACTAACCAATGATGAAATTTGAAGATTCATAGGGTCACTGATTTTGTTTAGGGTAAAGTAGAATTATTGTAGTAAATATTCTATGCAACAGATGGTACTATATGTAAAATACTTCGCGAAATGAATTAATTTAATGTCGCTAGTAATTATTTCTAGTTATAAAACCACGTGGGATTCAACAGCGACACCAAGGCGTGGAGCTACTATAGCCTCTTACAATTATTCATCGTCGGGAAGTTAGTGCGGGAAAATAAAAATTTCTATGTTTATTTGCCTAAAAAATTACTCCTTAAATGCTCCATATGTTTCCGAAATTGCTCCGCTGCTACTAAGTATGTAATGATTAATAAATATTCATTAAAACAGACAATTTTTATTTTTATAAAAATTTCAAACAAAGCAGATTTTCATATGATATTCTTGATGAATTAATTCCTCTTGATTTGCTCCTGATTGCTCCGCAATTAGTTTATTATTTAATTAAAGCACCTTTATAAAATAATAAAAATTTGATTTTCACTTAGATCGATTGCAAATGTAAACAATATGATTGATTTGCGAACACACCTACGACAGCTGCGTTCGAATATTAGCCGAGAGTGCTGCAAGCATCGTTGCCTCGGTTCATTTTCGAACACACTTGTAACAGGTACCTTCCATAGAACTTATAAGTACATAAGTAGTAGCAGCGGAGCAATTACGGAAACATATGGAGCATTTATGACCGTATACGTAGTCGTTCCTTGAGGAATAAGGATCCCTTGTTCTTCATTTCGCGTTTCATGGACCTTCCTTAACAGAATAAGGAGCCTTATTGGCCTCCTTATTTCAAGGGAGGTCTCGAGCCTTCATCAAGGCGTCCTTCATCCTTAAAATAAGGACGGACTATGAATACAGCCGATAGAGTCGTTCCACAATGTGGACGTTGTCGATAGACGTTTGCCGTAAGTCGTTTCTACAAGCTAACCGTAGCAACAAAAGAAGTGGAAAAATCATTTTGATTGGTATATAGAAATGACTTACGACAAACGTTTACCAATATCGTCCCATTATAGAACGACCATTGAGGAGCAACTTTTTAGGCATTATAAACATAAATTTTTATTTTCCCGCGCCAACTTCCCGCCGATCTCTTACGGCCAATTTCTTCACCTTCGGATAAAATTTATCGATAAACTTCTAAAACTTGAAAGTGATTGGTCAGCTGGGGATTTATCCGCAGAATAAGTCTTATCCAAAATGTGAAGAAATTGGCAATTAGTCGTTGTAATCTCTTCTATCAATTTTTTTATATCAAGGTGCATTGTGCAACAACAGTTGATTTTGAATGTAACTGGCACGTCTCATTGGAGGAGACAGCTGGAGGCAGCCATAAGGAAAGGAAGAAAGTATTTTGAATGTAACTAATTAAGTACGAAATTTCCCACTAAACTACGATGTCTGACAGTAGTGAAACGTTGCGACGATCCTCGAGAATAAAAGCTGCTGTTAATTATGCAGGTATAATGAAAATGATAGCTATATAATTATGTTAAATAATAGTATCTTAATTGTTGTAAATACAGGAAAATCTGAAGAACCAATACGAAAGCATAGTAGTGAGAGTTCAACTGCAAGTACTGATGCGTTGGAGACTGAGCTTGAGAGGGAACTTGAAAATGTTGAGGAAAATGTGCAAAAACCATCTGGTATGATATTTGATTTCTAACTTAAGAAATATATGAATATATCATAACAGTTATGGTATAATATGCGTTCCAGAACTATTCACAGATGAGGATGTCAGTGGTACACGGATGTACCAATTTCAGACACCTTCCAAAAAAGATGCTATGGTTCAAAAAGCTATCTCTTGCCGAAATAATATAACACCAAGTACTCCAAAGTATAAGCCTAAGTTACAGATTATAGTTGAAGCTACAAAGACTCCACACCACATACGCACAAAAATTAAGAAACGTATTACACTATTCTTCTCAGAAGTAATTTTTTTCATAGTATTTCTTATCTAATATAGCTAAATAATATGTTTATTTATATAGAATTGGCTTCCATTAATCGTAAGAACATAGCATCTGGTTTGACATCAAGTGAAAGTGAAAGTGTCTCTGAAGATAGTGAGTTTGTACCTTCTGATGATGAAAACGATGATCATAATACTGATGAACAAAGTGAAGACGAGATTCCCTCTGACGAAGACAGTGATGGTGGAACAAAACAACCAACGGGGGATAAATCTACCTCTCGCAGACCGCAAATAACATTTACCACTTCATCAAGCAAAGGCAAATCTAGATCCAATGCAATTTGTCCTGAATTTGTTAGTACTTGTTATTTGTTATAGAAACCATCGGAACAAGAATCACTCACTTTTATATATAATTATAATATTTTTATTTACAGCATTTGAAAACTGACCAATACTTTGAGAGTCAATCAGCAAAAATTTTAACGTCTGATCACACATTGGGAAGACTGAAAACTCCCCGTTTAAATGAAGAAAAACTTCAAGAATTGCTGGTAAATCAAAACCATGTATCACAGGAACATAAAAATGGTATTAAATCACTTTCCAAGAGCTACAGATCTTTTTTTCCTATGTGGTACTTTATTATGGAGTAAGTTTATCAATTAATCTTAAGTACATTCTATACAAATTAAAATACTATAAAAATCTGTTTTTTTTTTCAGAGAAGGATATAGTTTACTTTTACATGGCATTGGGTCCAAAAGAGATTTGATTAATGATTTTTATAAAGAAATTATTTGTGATCATCCCACCTTGGTCGTAAATGGGTTTTTTCCCAGTTTAACTATAAAAGAGGTATTTTCATCCTGGCTTTTCATTTTACTTAATTTTTTACAGAAATTTTAATATTAAAATATAGATACTCGATGGCATAATAGTGGATCTGTTGGAATTAACCAGCCCAGCAAATACAAACGAGTGTATTAATCTCATAGAAAATATCTTGAAAGAAAATCCTGATGATCGTCTCTATTTATTAATACATAATATAGATGGTCAGGTGCTTCGTTCTGATAAAGCACAGGATATTCTCTCTCGTTTAGCAGCCATTCCTAATCTCTGCTTAATGGCTTCTGTCGACCATATAAATGCACCTTTACGTAAGAAAAATTTGTTTAAATATTATATGTATTAGGTTTCTAACATTACCGCATCTTTGAAATTGAATTATTTATTCAGTTTGGGATAACGTGAAAAGATCACGTTATAATTTCTACTGGTGGGATTCAACAACACTCTTACCATATGTGGCAGAAACATCATACGAAAATTCATTAATGGTTCAACAAAGTGGTTCCCTCGCATTATCATCATTGCGCAACGTTTTTCTGTCTCTTACGTCAAATGCTAAATCAATTTACATACTATTGGTTAAGCATCAGTTGGAAAATAATAGCAAGAACTATCCAGGTATTTGGATAAAATTAGGGTCAATATTTAATTAATGATTAGTGGTCTTATGAGAATATAATCTGTTTTCTTAGGAATGGCATTTAAGGATCTATATTGGGGAGCGCGTGAAGCTTTTCTGGTAAGTTCAGATTTAGCACTGAGGGCTCAATTAACAGAATTTGTTGATCACAAGCTAGTGCGAAATAAACGTAACGTCGATGGGGCTGAATATCTCATCATTCCACTTGAAAATGCTTTACTAAAACAATTTCTCGAACAGTATGAAGAAACTTGAATCTATCATTAAAGACGTGCCCTAGCTAAGATCTCCGCAAAGTAGACTACTTAATAAATCGTTAATATTTATTTTTGTATCCAATGAGTGCCTTCGTTATTCTAAATAAAGACGAACATTTTTGAGTAATTAATAAAGACAAACATAAAATCATCTGTATGTATAATTTCGCATCCAAAGTTCTTTTTGAATAAATAATATCCGATAAAACAGTTTCAGTTTACTTCTTCGTTTCTAACAAATCATAATAGAGGTCACTTACTTCGTGGTTAGTGGCGCCATCTGTCAAACGGTCGTTTCGCTTAAAGGCGGTAAACGTAAAATACGAATGTCTTTTAAACAGTATAGCCAATATAACAAATACAACAGCATACGAGAAATAGATGAAAATACAGCGTAACTAGCAACATTGATTAGTAAATGAAAAAAATCTCAACAACTAAATTCACAAGAGCAGTTCGTAATTCATAATAAAAATCTTCAAGTCATCGAACGGATGATTTGTAGCTTAACCTTTTTTGCACTCTCTGCTGGCAGCACTGCGTGGAATCCATAGTGGCATTCCGGGGAACGTTGTGTGTGCGGCGACGACCGGGCTCGTATATTTTCCGAAAGCTTATTGAAATGTCTATAGTAATTTGTGGCAGGCGGATTCGTGTGCCAAGAAGAATTTAACGTTGTCACGGAAAGCTGGAAACTGATAATTCCTGCGTATCCGGTAAGTATTTTTTTCCATTCCATCATTGCTCCAAGGTTGTCATCTTCTTTTGTTGCCCTACGACGATCGAGGGTTGAACGGCCTTGACTTTGGCGTATAAAAAAGAGGGGCAAATCCTTGAGCCAACGGTTATTGCTTAAGTAACAATAAAGAACTCCGTAATAAAGAGTGAAAGGGCCAAGCATAAATTAACTATTTGAAAGCGCCGACGTAAACTAACCTAGCTTTTTTGTCAGCATACCTATTCTATTATCGCAACATATTTTCGTTGTGCATCTATTCTAGACTTTTGAAAAATTTGTCAACGTAGCAGAGTGATTATTCTTTAATTCTTTGTAATGTGAATATTCGTACTTTTTGAATAGTGGCGAAACTCGTTTCACAGCAATTTGACTATGGCAAGGATGTTTTGATATAAACATGGCAGGGGGTAGAACGACCTTGACTTTTAGTGTACACAACGTATAAGTGTAAAGTTCCATAAATATATATAACTCTATTACAATTTCTAAGTATGTAGTTTAATATAATATTATTCGCTCTCGCTGTTAATAATCTTTTAAAAGTTTCGTACTTTTCAAACGGTAATATATTTGAACAGATCGTTACGAGAGCATAGAAGCTAAGCGTTAGGTGTTCAATATTTCAAAATGTAACATGATATCACAGGATAGAATATCTTAATAATTTTTATCACGTTACACATAATATACAAATCATAGATCGGTACACGTTTCAGTACGTTACATATCAATGGTCTATAGCTTTTTTCTCGCGCAGCATAGAAATATATTTTACTAATAAAATTTCCATCCTCGCTCACATAAACACAGTACATTTCGAACATGCGCAGTCATACGGACATTACGAAATAAGCCAGCATCGGTAGAGAATAACAAGACTTTTTTTAAAATATAAACAACATAGACAATATTCTCACTCGAATACCGTGTACAATAACAATCTCAATATAACCATTTATTTTTACAGGTTGTTTCATTTATCAGTGCGAAGTTCAACATCGGTCTCGCCTAGGATCCGGTGAGTCCATTAGCTCAAAATTGATATGCATTTCAAGCATTGTCATGTATATTTCATAATAATCACCACAGCCGTTCTTGTTATCCATAACGTTTATACGTTTTCATCCAGGACAAAAAGAACAATAATATTTTGTGAAATGAATGCGAGACTTTATACTGGGCGCATTCCTTTCATCAAAATTTCACTTTAATAACTTTCATAATAAATTCCAATCTAAACGTACTTCTTTAAATTTCCACGTTTTATCATTGTTACCATAAATTACGAAAATCCTTCCTCCTAATTTCGTACTCTGCCATGTCTGGCTTGGTGGAAAATATTATTTCCCTTTGTAATAGAAAAACTAAGATACGAATATTAAAAATAGATTAAGGATAACACACCTTTATCCTCGGTCCATGAAGAATCCAACATTCAAGATGATGACGTCGTCATTATCCAGCCGCTCTATTGTATTCGCAAAGTGTTGCATCCCTGAGCACATGCGAAATTGGCATGTACGTTATTATGTCGCGTAGTCGTACTCAACATATGCATACATTATTCATTACGTCCTTCTTTGAGTGACCGAGCGGCGAACGTTACCAGCCCGGTGTATTGTCAATGCTATTTTACATAATAAACTGCGAATTAGCTTCACCTTGTAGACTGTCACTCTTATGGCAATTGGCCGCGCGATTCCAGTGCATCCGCCAACTTCCATAGAGCGCGTCACGCTCGTGTGCTTTTCAATTTTTCATATCGTTCCCGGCGATGCTAATAGAAACACATGTCGCCATATGGAATAGAATGCTAAGGTCCGGGTGCTTTTTTATATTATTTTTCTTTCCAATCACTACAAACTCACAGGGTTAAATATATATATTTTTTTTAACACAACCGGAAATACGCCATGTTCGTCTTCGGTGCGAATAATAATTCAAAATATTTGGCGCTAAACGAATACAGTGACGTCAGTTCGGGCGCGACGAGGTCGTCTAAACGGAACATAACATAACATAATAATGGCTTACGTAATTACTCCCACTATCGTTATCCCGATGTATCTAATTTCGTACGGCATTAAATGATCATGATCATCATGCACTTCGATCGAACCATCGACACGCATGCGAATTACCATGCGAAATAGTTTTCAAGTATGTTACTTCCGGGTACCCCAATTATAGATTTTTACATTTTGTTTCAACATTTTTATTTTTAATACTACTTCCAAACGAACACGTAATTGCATTCCTTGATAACCCTTGCTACTAAACGATTCTTATGAAAATTTATGATAAGATCGCTGTGTTAATGGCAATCGTGGTACACGGCAGACAGGCCTCAGGAACAGGTATAACCACATACACGTTATTACGTATATGTATATAAACAAAGAGCCACAATGACACACGTCCTTGCAGCGTTCCTGCAAGAAATTGAATGCCACCTGGGGAGACGCGGGAGCTAAGATAAATTATCTTCTGAAATGATTATCTTTCTCCGGTAACTAGCGCCACTTCCGTCTTTACCTTGGAATTCGCGGCTCTTCGCTTGACTCTCCCTCGACGCTGGTAAAGCAGGCAGAGACAGACTCTTTGTCCAAGTAAAACTCGATCGCAGCGCGAGAAAGGGAGACTCGTGGTAGAGATTCGTAAATCACTCACGTGTATAAGAAAAGTTGAGAATTCGATATCGAGTGCACGTCTGTTCGTGGGGAATATGGGTAGAAAAATTTTTTGCCAAAAAAAAAGAAAGGTCAGCAGTGACTTGAGACCAATAGAAATGCGTGTCAGGGATAACGCAAACTAGATTACGGAATTTAGAACGTCATCCTTATACAATCATTACGATGATCGGTATCATCTTCTGTGGGTCGTACCTGTTAACCGTGTTATCTGTATTACGATAATAAATCTTAAACGTGAGTTTTATAGCTGCTCTCGAGGCTGTTACTTGTAATTGCTCGTATTTCGTTGACTTATTAATGGGGGCCATACGAGACCGTTTATTAACGAGCCGCATTTCGGCCTCTAATTCCGTAATCGATTGGCGCGCATTTCGAAACTCTCGTTCGCCATTATACTCCGAGTGTACCAACTGTACGCCGAAAATTCACGTTACCCGCGCACTTCCCGTTTACGATCAGCGTATTATGTGGCGTTCCGTAACGACGACGATAAATCCCCGCGGAAACTGCATTGCGAGCTCACGAAGCAAGTGCAGCGTAAACACCCGGCAAACGATAAACCGCTGAAAATAACTGACGAGAGCTGTGAAGAACTTTACACTGCTCTTTAGCGGTATCTACGTGTGCGGAGGCACTTTTTCAAAACTTTGGTTTTTCTTTTTTTTTCCCTTCATTTCTTTGTTGCCATCTTTCTTTTATCAGTGTTTTTCTTCTCTACCGACTTATCGTATCGCCCCAGGGTGCTTTAAGGTCGACACTGCGGGACATGGAGCAGGTGCACGCGAACACTGACGTACGCAGCTGTAGCATGTTTTTCGTGATTTATAGGTAGACTTTTTTTTCTCTCTCTCTCTCTCTCTGTCTCTGTCTCTTTCTTCCGACTACCATCATCGTCGCTTCTTTCGCATAAAATCTTAAATGCGACTGACATCGGATCAACATTAAGTAAAAAGAGGAAGGTGGTAACAAGTTGATGCATGAATGATGAAAAATGTTGAAAAATTAATTTCCTGAAAAATTCATGGTTAACGATTAATTACCAATTACGTAGATTCGATGGGAAACCGCTATAAGAATGACGAGGGACAGTGCAGTTGAAGTTTGGAAATATTAAAAAGTTAAATTCCATGCTTTACCACCAGATGGTGCTCGCGGCATATTCGCTATGTGAGATTCAGATGAAGGATTTTTTCGTTTTAAATTTATCGAAAAAAAATTTACCGATTTCTATATCACTTATCAGATCACGCTCTTTGGTATCGACACATATCTACGGATATTCGAACGTGTTATTTTGCACAGTTTAAACCTGCTCTTAATTACTTCGCCGTCAATCAAATCTCAGGGAATATACGTATGTAGACATGCTAAAATCTGACAATCAGCTGATCTATACATGACAAGTAATATTCGCGGTATACGATCCGCGAACTGTTATTGGGGATACGATTACGGAAATATTAATGACTGACACGTATTTTATTATACATTGCCGTACTCGAGGAGCAACTTCGTGGGCTTGCTTACCGTTAGATTGTGTCAAATGTCAAAGAGCTCGAGATACGTACCGGCTCCGGGCAGCGTCTTGTCGATGGACGCCGGAGAAGGAGGCGGGTACGTAGAAGAAAGGTATCCGTGGCGTTTGCCATGGCCTACGCCACTTCGTAAAATGGTGAAGGTGAGCGGGCGAATTCTCGACTCGCCGGCGAACCGCAGAATCATGTCATATTCCCTTTGTCAGCCTATTAGCATAACACGATAGTGCCGAGCGATTAATTTTTCGGTAGCCGCCTTATCTTCGAACTCACCGTATGGAAACGGTCAGAACAGTAGCCATTGTTCACGGCACTTAATTGTTTATGGAAGATATCCGGCGAATTTGCATGACGATCGGTGATAAGATTTCTACACTTTTTTTCGTTGCCTTTTTTGAACGGCCACCGTCCCATTTACTACATCTTGAATGGGATGTGAGATATAGGGAGAGAGAGCATTCCCAGATGGTTTAGAAAACGCTCGTTACTATGAAACGAGATGCATCTTTAAAAGTCAGACCGTAAAAGGCGGCCATGGCCAATAACGAGATCGCTGGTATCGATGAATCGAGTCGTGGACCGAGGTGAAAGCTGCTGCGGGTAATAGAGACAAATTTTCACGTTGACTTTTATTTTTATACGCCTCTTTCTCTCTAGTGGATCTTCCTCTTAGGCCTGTAGGATTTTTGTTCGTACGAGACATTCTATCTCTCTCTCTCTCTCTCTCTGTTCTTCTCGCTCTGTCTCTCTCATATTCTTTATTTACACTTTTCTCTCGAAAGCAAGCAAACGCCGGAAGTTATACGAATGACCCTTTTGCATTTAATCTCTCGACATTAATTGACGCGACCTTAATGTCCCGTGGCGTCGCCAAGTCTTCATCTAATCGTAATTTGTATTAATCGCTCGAAACAACCACTTTCCATCTCGCTTTTTTTTTTGGTCCACTCTCTTTCTCGCGAGCGTTAACGCTCCGTCGACCTAATTGTCCCAATAGAGCCATACGACGCGTGGGACACGTCGAAGTGGGCCAATCATAAAAAAAAAAGAAAAAAAAAAGAGATCGCCTCATCCAGCCTCGTTCGCGCCACTATGGTAAAACCTATTCATATAAATCCTTCAATCCTGTGGACCAGCAAGGCAGAATAGTCGACTGCACGTCGCGTCGCGGGACTTTTTCCATTTGCAAAGTTAATTGCTCTATTAATCCCGCAACTGGAACGCCACTGGTTTAGCGTCGGGACGCGCTCCCGCGGCGCGCCGGTATCTACTGCTAAACTACGATGCCAAAAACTCCAGAGTGGATGTATGTACAGTGCACGCATAAGGTATCTATGTTCAAGTTCTATTTTCTATGTCTACCGCATACGGTAGCTCAAACGTAAATTAATCGCTCGTAACTCTTCCGCGGCAGGTTACTGTGGATGAACTTGGTCCTAACGATTCCGGGCTCGGCTTTTACGACCTCGGTAGAGCGGCTGTCAGAGACAGACTCTAATTAATTTTTCGGCGCTACCGGCACAGCCGTCTCACCACTGTACTGCGTACAGTAAGCTACGAAGCTATCTCCTCGCCATGCACAGCTGCACGGACCAACTATCCCTACCCTATACAGTACTGCTGTTACGTCCTACGTAGACGCTGGAAACCAGTGCAGGCTCTGAGGATCGATCCGGAGCCTCGTCGACGGAGTGCTCCGTTCCAGGAGAGGAAATCCCAGGACGACGTTATTCGAGCGGTTCTTTCGTGGGCGTGAAACGATGGAAACCGATCAATGAATTCCGCCATTGCCGTACGAAGGTCTTCGTCTCCTGCCGCTGGTCCAGCTGCTACGCGGAGGCTGACGATTTTCTTACAGCTTCCCTCTTTTATTTCCATTCGTATTTTCCCTCGTCCGAGGTCTCTCTTCTCCCGATCTCCACTTCTTCCGATCTTCATACTTTCCTGTAAGACTTATCACACGGTACGAAGCTCCTGCCAGAGGACGTTAAAGGGTTACGATTACGTTTGACGATAACGGACGGTACGACTGTATAAAAGCTGGTCCATTGAGGATAGCGCGCTATCAATTAATTCTGGGCCAGGTTTCATCAACTTTAATAGCACGAACGATGCTACCTGGTACTTCATCCGACTCGAGCCAATTCCACCCGCCGTTACGCTAGACTCTCGGCTACGTTCTGTTTTAACCAGGAGATATTCTCTGGAGGAATGGTGGGAGCAATTCGCGTTTTTTTTTTCTTTTTTCTCTCTTGATTACCCTTGTCTTACTTCGGAGGCAGAATGGCCGCGCGACGAGAACCTTCTTGTAACACATTTTCAAGAACCCAATCACAATGCGATGGTCTCTCCCCTCTCTTTTCGCTCTCGCTGTCTACCAATATCGCTACCGCCTCGCTATGCTGTTACCATTATAGCTTTTTATCGCTGCTGTCTTTAGCTCCGCTAATTCGTCTCATCAGAATTCATACGAATCATCCTTCGCGTCTGTATCTCGAAACTTACCATATGTGCGCAACCGCATCTCACGAGCCATAAAAGTCACAGTAGTGTCGATACGAAGAGATACGCGTGCGACTTCAGTCACGTAACATTTACCTCTTGGCATCTTACAGATTTCACTTTTCTAAAGACAAACCAATTTCACGTTAGTCACCTCTCGCGTCTACCGTATCCACACGGTACTCTTAGTCCGTGAGGCGAAGGGAGTGGTGTTTCTCTCCAGGACGCCCTCCATTATTAACACTCATGAATATATATACACACGTGTGTACCGTCCACAGTGCATACGGTGTATGCTGCTTGTATTGTTGGTATTACGTCTATATGGATATCGCTTAGCCTTGCTGAAGAAAGTGTTTCCTTCTTTGAGATTCCGCGCGAACTCGGCTTCGAGTCGGATCGCTCGAAGGTGACGTTGCGACATCGTCCATGTTTCCTATAAACTCTTATAATGCCGTTCCGACTATTTATTTTCATAGACAGTTTTATCTCTACCTTGGGCATTGATAAGGCGAGCCATTCGTGGTACAGCTGGGTTACTCCTATTCGCAATTGTTACTTCCACGGGTCTTTTGTATCCGTGGTCTTTGAGTGGGGAATTGGGTAGCTGTTTGTTATAGGTAACTTTTATTCTTCTGCTTATGAAATCGGCACGTACCTACTTGAATTCTGGAGCATGACCAAATTACGGTGTCCCTTGATTTCAGCGAAATTTGAATCCACTCCGAGCTATTGTTAGCAGGTATAACGTTGACTGAACCTGTTTGCCTAATTTACAGAATGATTGTTTTTTTTTTAAATCTTTTTTTTTCTCTTTTGCTGGACTCAATCTCCAATATCATTGGAGTTCGATAAAGATTTTTTGTACTTTTTCTAATTCTATTTTCTACCTGTTGAAAAGGTTAGTGCGGTTTACGAGTTTTCAGAATTATATTTACAGCGGCATCCAATATCGTAGGTAGAGTTTATTGTGCGTCTCACTGAAAAACTTCATTACCTCGTCGGCTAATGGCAAAAATTGATTGTTACACTGTTGTATAACTATATAGCTGCGCGTTGCCACGGTTGCTTCGTAATAAATAGTTTTAGAGTTTATGGGTCTTTTATGGGCCAGTTGAAATATTTATCGTCATTGGTAATTGCTCGACCTGGTATCTCTAATCGTGCGAATGAAATATCTGTAGGTATAATATATAATATATATAATATAGAACGTGGCTAGTAATTCAAAAAATTCGCTGTTAATAAAAACTAACTTTCTTTTTCTCGCTAATGATGATCACATTGGGTCATAGATATTTTATAATTGCATATAGATCTTTTAAATTGTTGACGGTCTTGTTTCATGTTAAAAAGCTCTTACTAATCTGTCACTTTCTCTCCGTCTATTCCTCTTTCTCTGTCGCGATTGACTTGTTAATTTACACTAATTCTAGGCAAAATATTCGCGGATTCAGGACTTTCTTATCTAATAGAAAGTTTCGCTCAGCGCGCATTCAAGCATAGATTCACGCGGCGACCATTAGATGGCTAGACAGCTTGTACGAAAATACTAGGAAAAAAAAAGCCACGATGGCGGAAACATCGTCGATAATTGGGTTCGCCTCGTGGAAAATGTACTTATAACATATGTATAAATACACACACACAAACACACAGCGTGCGTGGGACGTGCTCAATAAATTCAACTAACAACCACACGTATTTGAGAAAAAAAAAATTGTAACGCTAAATTATAATATTATGAATTCCTTTGGTCGTTTCGAATACCGGATCATCAGAAAGTATAGCGGTTACCGTAACGCCTGTGTGTAATACGGTTTCTTATTTGTCGGAAATGGAATTACGATCAAGGACCACCCTCGCGATATAAATGGCGAACGAGCATGCGAACGCAAGGCCGTTTTACGTGTAGAGTGTGCGAAATTAATCCGAGTCTGTTGTGCCAGGGCCGCAGCGAGCCAACGGGGTGAAAAAGGGGGTTGGTACGAAACACGTAATCACTTGGACTGGCAGCCTAGATTAGCAAAAGCGCGCAAGTCGATGACTTAAACGCGGAAAGGTTTCGCCTTGAGGAGCTCGAAGTCGCAAAACGGTTGCTGGCGTTAGCATTAATCTCAGAGTCCATCAATCAATCCGATAAGTACACCTGAAATAGACCCTCGTCACGGCCGCGATCAGGGTTCTGGCTTCTTCCTGATTCCTTTAGAATTTTACGATCTACCCGTCCACTGACATAACCATCACGGATATATCTATATATATGCGCATATCCATCGATAGGTGAAAAACGTGCCAATTTCTTCCTCGATAAAACCACAGAGACGGTATCGTCGTCACAGGAAAGAGAAAAAGGCGAAGTCAACGTTACGATTGAAAATAATAAACCTTGATGGACACTCTAGGCCTTCCCTTACGCTTACGCGTGTTTCTAATTGTTACCTGGATCAGTGAGAGTCTGATGTGGCATAGAGGCTACTCTTATACACACGGTTTACGAATAGGGAGTAGGCCGTGAGACTGCGTGACACTGGCGACCCTGGCAGCAACGTCAATCCACCGTGCAATGTCTACTTTTTACCCATAATTATTGCGGTTTCTTTCAAAACTAATTCCACGCGATTCAGGTCATTACCGAATTGTCAGGGTCTCCCCCTTGCAGCAGGCTATTTCGCGTGTCTCGGTTATACGCGCATGTGGATGTATCCCCTCGGTACGTATTCCGCCTGCTGAGGCTTCTCCTGGTTGAGTCCATCGTCTTGCCCGAGGAACAGTATGCTGGAACACGGAACCCGGGGAACCCCAGATACTGGAAACGCTCCGCGCTGATCGATCTCGTTAGCTATACCTTTCCCCTAGAGAGCTAAGCCCGGCATTCTGATAAAATTCGATAACCATGGCTACTGCGATGACACGTGCTACTAACTCGCTGGCAGATTCAGATCGTAACCGTAAAGTGTTTCGGTATGGCGAATGCCAGAGGTCAGCTTTTCAATTAAATTGAAAACCTGCAATCAATCGAGGATACAAAATATTCAGGGTACAATAACGAATGTCCGAATTGCTTTGATCGTTATACGTGCAATGTCATCTTGGCACAGACCATAGTCACGATCATCTTCAAGGACCTGATGCACGACCCCATGGAATCTGAGCAGCATCCATCTTGTTCATTCTATTCCCGTTCCTTCTCTTTCTCCTCTCTTTCTTTATCTCTATCTATCTATCTATCTCTCTCCTATTTCCTCTCGTTGCCCCTCATTCTCTCGGGCGAGACCGCGATGACAAATAGACTGTGAACAATACCTTCCCCACCAACTTTTTCTCTGTCTCCCCACTCTTATACTATTTTACTCTTTCATTCTCAACCTCCTGCTTCCTCCCCTCTCGTCTCCTCTACTTGCCCACGGATCTTTACTCTTTCCGCAGAAACGACAAGTCCATTCGCCGCCCACGCGTCACTCCAACTTCTCCGCCACTGTCGTCTCCCGCTGTAACTGATCGTCACACGCGAAGAGTCCGCTCTGGGACGGGACGCTGTGAGATATTACGGTATTGTCGTTTCGACAAGATTTACATACAGTCGCGAGTGATTTCCGCTTTTTTCTAAATGGAGGTCGTAGAGCCGTTAGCACCGGTTTAGTTCAATCGATACTGGCTCAATCTATCGATGGCATCGGGAGAGCAGTTGCTGTTAATCGTCCCAGGGAGGAGATAACAAATTGACAGAATGTAGCGCGTTACAAGTACATATGTATATGTACACTGAGCGTCATTAATGGTGTCCAGCTTGTGGACGCCGTGAGGTGAGGTAAGAGAGGAGATTGGGCGGTGCCT